>PVPY01000319.1:0-153864 GCA_002982035.1 Fusarium algeriense | reverse complement strand
GTATAACAACACGGGGGGGAAATATATATATATATAAGGAATAAAAATATATATAAAAGGTTTAAAAACAAGCAACCCTAGCCCGGGCTCGAACCGGGAATCTTCTGATTAGAAGTCAGACGCGTTAGCCATTACGCCACAAGGGCTAGTCTACTTTTTAATAGTGGAGATCATTCGATGGCAACCATTGCCAGCATTTCAGCATAAGTACTTTCGTGTGTTTCAGCAATGCCTTCATGGACCAAAAAATAAGTGATCACGACGAATGTTCTGATTGGAAGTCAGACGCATTAGCCATGTGAGATCGAGACTGGTTGTCTTGAGCTTCTAGCTCCAAGGCCTCTGACTGCATGTTTCAGAGGCTGACGGCGTTAACTGGTCTGTATCAGATTGGTGAAGACTCAGACTTTTGATCATTCTGGTTTTTCTAGTGAGACAATTTTTATTCTTTTCTCAATTGCCTCCAAATCACAAAAATCTCCCCGCCATCTTGTCCTTGTACCGGGAAATCAGCACCCTAGCTTCACCATGTTTTGTTGATCCACTTACAGCTGCAGAGAGTCTCAGATTGTGCGTAAACATCACGTATGGCTAGCTCTATTTTCAACATACCCGGCCTCCAATGTTCAATTATTACGTCTGTTGAGAACTCCGAAGCCTGTCTAAACCTTTTGTAGAGCTTATGATAGTTCAAACACAACAAAACCTCAACCGAAATGCGTTCATTAGGAGGATTCAACTCCACATCCCGCAGGATTCGAATATCCACTGTCGTTAGCGAGATTCACTGCCTCCAAATCCCGACTACATGGAATGAGACCGAAAACAGGCGGTCTGAATTTGATTATGAAGTGTACGCCTAGTCAGATTCTTATCTCGACGATTTCACATGTCATATTCCTACCATTTGTGACAAACATCAAGCCAGAATCTACCTTTAAAACAAGCCAATTCAAACGCGGAGCGAACTCGATATAGCTGTATGTGAGATGCCCACAACACTATGCTCATCCGAAGAGAGATCGATGCAAAGTCCTCACAGGAATCAAGCACCAAGATAAGGAATGTATGGGTATCATGAACTACCATTGTTTCAATGAGCTGCGTGAATCATGCCCTGTCCAAACCCCTAAACCCCCAAACCCCGAATGAAAATGTCTCCGAGCGTATGCGCTGAAACCGTTTTATATCTTTTGTCCTTGCGAACTTCCTGTTGAACCCCCTGCTTGACCTCAAGATACCTCCAGTAATAACAAGTGTATGCTCAGATCCAGATGACATCACCTTTACTCCACCCAACTTCCGGTGCGGTTGCGCCGAACCATCATACCATGTTAAATAGTATCTCGGCTATCTTTTATGGCTTAGGAATGCGAATAGTTTTGCTTGTCATGAGGCAGCCATGAATCATGAACAGAATGACGGCAGGATGAAACTCGAAAGCGGAACCTTGGAACCAGACACCGAAGGGGAGGTTGTCATGAACCCAGCGCTGCGAGAGCCAGTAGGCCATAATGGCGTCCATACCGAGCGAAGTGGGAATGGGAGTTCCCTCGAAATACTGACTCTTGCCAGTTGCGTCCTTGGGAAGAACTGAAACGGTCACGTTAAAGCGGGCCAGGCGAGTGAGGCCACACAGAACGAAGAAGGTAAGACCAAGAGTGTCGGCAAGCGAACGGAAGCCAAGAGTAAAGGCGACCATGGCGGGAGCGACACCGAACGAGATCTGAACAGCATCCCAGTTAGGAACTATATTTCGTGACAACGCGCGCATTGAGACGTACCAAATCAGCAAGAGAATCCAACTCTTGACCCATGAGGCTGCTCTTCTTCCTCCAACGAGCAACCTTGCCATCGAAAAAGTCAAAAAAGAGGCCGAAGGGTAGGAAGAAGAGAGCGAGCCAGAGGTTGTCAAAATCCTTAGGATCACCGAGTGCGTATCGTAGCGAGGAGAAGATGGACATGACACCGCAAGCACCTATGATGACGCTAGAGTTAGCAAGCCAGCATCTTATTCGGAAGCACGAAGCATGTCAAATGCACCGTACTTCGTAGTTAGGTGTACACACCGTTCATGAGGGTGATTAAGTCGGCGAGGTGCATGGCTCGCACGAGAGAGAAGTGCCCAACATCGGCAGACAGAAGAGTCTTTTGCTTGTCAATTGCTACAACGAAGATCAATGTCAGTTTTAGAGCCCCAAACTCGCTTAATTGTTTCATTCTTGGCCAAAGCTTACCTGGGCTGTTGGAGGATGTGACGTCCTTGGGGATATTTCCGTTGGAACCCGACATGGTGTTGCTCCGTTTAGACATTCTACGGCGATTTGGTGATCTTTGGCGAATGCGAGATTTGGTAGAGTCCAGGCGGTATGAGAAGTCGTAGTGCTGCGAGCAGGAAAGTAGACAATCGTATTAAGCTCCTTGAAGAAAGGAAGCGGTGTCGATGGATGCCAAAAGAGAATATTGGAAGGGTTAAATAATCCTAAAGCTATAAAGCTGAGTGAAATTCCGAGATTCGAAGCCTGCTATGTTTCTGGTGGTTGTGCCAAGTTGCGGAAGAGAGAAAAGAGAGCAGGTTTCGGACAAGTGATTGACGTTGAGGATGGCGTCGCGGTTGCCCTTTCGCGGCGGGACGTCCTTCTTTCCTTGCTTGGGTGGATGCCGTCATTGTGGGCGCTAGTGTTGGCTAGCTTCACGTGATCGCAATGGCTTAGACACCTCAACGATTCCTAATAATAAGCCACTAGCCATCAACAGCTCGTCACATGGAAGAGTAAGGACGGTCATTCAAGATCACATTCGCATCTATGTAAGTGAATCTATATCTATCATGTAGATCAGAATGAAGCTAGATCTTGCATGGCCCCGATTGCCCAGAAGTTCAACAATTTCTGGGGTAGACTATCACATGCTAGAATCACATCGTATTCGCATACTCGCTCACCGTCAGATACCTTAGGTAGTTTAAGCGAAGTTAGTTGAATAGTAGGCGCACAAATGGTGTATTCACAAGTAGAACACCGTCCAAACGGAAAGAGAACAACAAAGACTTCAAGGTCAGACATCTGCGGTGGTTATTCAGGTCCGCGCCTGATCATGGTATAATGCGTATGCGTTGCCCTTTAACTTGATATGCAAGCGTGTATGTAATGTGTGCGGCCTCTTTTTTAGAGACGGTAAACAAAGAAAAGTACCCCAACGCCGGTTTCAGATAAAGGTCCCGAACAATGCTTGCGGTATCTGTCTGGCCGCTGTGAGACAAGTAGGCGTATCTTGGCACGCAACTATGTGCATCTGTCCCCCCATACTTCATAATTAACAATTAGTGTTTATCCATAGACAGCTGGTTGTTATCCTGTTGAATGAGTGTGCAAAATCTCGTAATGAAGTGGTTGTTCCTCATTTCATCGTGTGATCAGGACCGAGAAACCATCTAACCACTGGCCACAGGAACCGGAAACACCACAGATGATGTATCCTCGAGGAGGAATCAAAGTGTGCCTAGAGGGTTGAGTTAGCCAAGTTCTTAGTCACCGAGGGATAAACTTACGAATCTCCTCCATGAGCATTTCCATACACGGGCGACTTGCGACCCAGGCTCGTCAAAATTTGTAAGCCGTCGATCCAGAAACCGGACCGAACGACGAAGCCGCTGATGTATTCACCACGACGGACATCTAGGTTTTCCCGGTTAGACTCTTACCGGCCCATCAATGTGAAAGAACTTACCAAACTCAAAGGTATCTCCCCCCTCTTTGCCGCCCTTCTTTCCAAACACCTGCCTGGAATCATCGTCATAGACAAATTCCATTCCGTCAACGGCCATACCGTGATAAACGATTACACGGGATAGAACTCGATCCTGTTTGACAGCACTCGTAAAGATGGCTTCCGTAGACTGGCTTCCCTCCATCTTAGAGCTACCCAACTTCTGGCTGCGGAAAGCATTTTTCCCGTTCGGTAACTTGATGAGAGATTCCTTGGAAACAAACTTTTTATAATCATCAATGTCGAGTGACCCTCCTCCATAAGACTTCACCGAGATTTTGAGGGAACCTTTCCTTTTCTTCTCAGGGAGTCTGCCTCGCAGCTCACTTTCGCTGAGCATGATTTGTCGAGATGGTATTCCTTGATCAGTGGGATACTCGATCCAAGCATGACAGACATCATCACCGTCTGCATAAATCTCAACAAAGAAAACTCCTGTGGCCGCCATAACTAGAACGTTGCCATTTTCGACAGGGAAGGCTTGGACGCTACCGTCAGGGTTCATCGGAGGATCGTTGGGAAGTCGGAAAGACGGATGAGCTCGGAAACGCAAGCAATCGAGGCGGTGCCATCCACATTCGTCAGCCTGGAGTGCAAGACCACCCTTGGATTTGGTCCTTGTACAATAGGCCTCTCGAGCTACAAACGTGCGATTGAGTACCACGTAATCTCGTAGCATAATACCACTCTCTTGGTGGGGACATCCAAACAGATGGCCTGTCTCATGCATATGGGCCCCGATACCGATATTGGCAGCTTCCCAAGAACTGCCCGCTTCGTTGCAGTCATTAGCCACATGGTTTGTATCCGTCGGAGTACAGTCAGTGAAAGCAGGGACAACTTCTTCGAAAGTAGAAGGGTAACTGTGAAGGCAGTGAGATCCAAAAATTGCTAGTTGAAGATCACCATCGCCTCCTCCAAGGGCGGCGTGGCCGGTCACGGTATTTGCGGCCTTATCCCAGTGAGAATCTAAAAGAAGACAAGACACATATAGCTTTTGTCCTGGTAGCGGGTTGAAGTATTTCTTGACGGCCTCCGAAGCGATCCCGTACAAAGCACCTTTATCAGTTGCCTTTTCGTTTTGCTGAGCCTTGTTAAGATCTCGAATCTCAGCAAGGGTCTTGTCGGAGCGGATAATGTGCACACGGGCTTCGGAGCGCATGGTACCGTTCTCTTGGTCACGATAGTTGGCCGAGCCTGTCGTCCATTCTTCGTCAAAACGGAAAGCTCGGCGTCCAAGCTTGTTCCGCCACATTTGTTCCGAAGTGAAAGCTTGCCATAGGTAGGCCGCCATTCTGAACTTCTTTGCGGCCATTTCCAGGCCATTTCCTTCCTTTTCGGCTCGAGCGGGTGAGGCATCGAACGTTTCCGGTGAGTCCTTCGCGACGAGGATCGCAAGCTGCAAAGGTGGCGAATTGGTCACTGGGAGCATGTGAACAGTAAGGTAGGAGGCGTGAATCGGGTTCGAACTATTGCTGTTGGCAAGTTTCGGACTTGAGAACTCGAAGCGCAACTTGTTGGGACCTGGTTGAAGGTACACCAGGGCCTTGAAATGTGAGTTGCACACAGGCCAACTGATGGCGGGGAAATTGTCGTCGAGTCGACAAACATTAAGGGTTCCATCGAGAGGCTTCTCAGCGGCATTCCCAATTGTGCCATAGACAAGAAGGACTTTTTGGTAGACCTGTTGATGGTTAGCACAACACTCCAACTTTTTTTTTTGAGCGACTCATGTTGTCGAGGTCTTGGCATAAATTTTGTACCAATAAACCCCTGACGGCATGGCTTGCATTTCCATGCACGCCACCAAGTCAACTAGCCATAGAATCGATTCAAAAGCAAAACACCAAGACATACCCATGCATTTTCGGTGATGTTGGTCACTCTTGGAGCATATGGTGACACTGGAAGGGTCTGCCTTCCATTGATAGAAGGCGCACCAAGACCCGACATTCCGGAAACGCTGTTGCGGTTCGAGTTGGACGATAGCGGTGGTCGCGTGGGGACATTCAGTTGGCTCTGGCTCTGGGACATTTGAGACTGTCGACGCTGAAGCTGCTGCTGGTCTTTGACCTGCAGATGAAGTGCAGGATCTGACTGATGATCAATCGAAGGCGGCGTCAAGGAACCGCTCGAGGGCGATGTTGCTTGACTGGTAGCACCATCACTGGATGTGTCGGTTGATCGATTGGTACGGAAACTGGCCCTCGATCGGCGGCGCAGGCTGCTGAGGAAGGTCGGGGCCATTGTCGCCGGCGACTAGGACCTGCCTTTTCCAAGAAATATCCAAATAAAGTCGAAGTTGTATGAGAATAGCGCCGTGGGCAAGCGAGAGACGGATCTAGAAAACCAGAGCCAAGTCGACAATCAAAAAAAGAGAGGGAGAGACTGAGATTGAAGCACCCAAGAAACCCGTGCCCGATAAAGTAAGAGAGGAGAGCGCTCGTATTGTAAGCGTGGAGGAGCGAATGGGGTGGTAGTTTAGATGAATGAGGTGGAGTGATGGGGGGTGTAACAAGAATAGACGCAGAAGCTGTCAGTTATTGACAGTTGCGACTTCCTCTTGATCGAAGGAAAAGGAAGGAGGAAGGCGCGATAATTTTAGAGACGAGAACCTAATATGGAGTCTGGAAGGACCAACAGAAAGATAAAAAATCAATCAAATCAATGGAAGTCCACAGTCTCGTTTCCCGGGATATTTTTCACTGCCTTGGAAAGATAACCCTCAAATGTCCCCTTCCACCCCTGGTCTACGAAGAACGGAGAAGGATATTCTAGAGTATCCCGGATGCCTAATGTGAGCGATGACAGATGACGGAAGATCTGTGTATGGCCGGACTGGACGAAAAGACGGCCACAACCGATCCAAAGACGCGTAAAAAGTGGCTGGTGCTGCTACTGCACTCGCTGAGAACGAGGATGTGCTGAAGCTTGGGCCGGGGGATCCGCTGGAGTTGGTGGGTTGCAGCGATGAGATGTATTGCGGCCGTTGCAAGCGTGTTCAACAAGATGGTGGCTTATTTGTTGCTGCCACGGACAGTAACGGAGAGGTTGAGTTACTATAGCAGACGGAAGTCAGAATTACTGGAATGATATGCCCCCAAAAGACATTGAGACACCATATTTAAGCAATGTTTATCTTCGTTGATCAACTCAGGTCGATCCAGTATCAAAATATTCCAGATTCATCCTTGTAAAGTGATGGGCAGGCCACAGATGGGCCAAGACTCACAACGTGCCGAGTTGAAAGCGATCGTGATCTAGGTGGGCTCAAGCAAGGCCCAAGTTACATACAACGATAAGTTCAGTGGAGCTTGATATTGAATTCAACCAGCCGCATCCAGTGCGAATTCAATGTTTGAAGTCAATCCCAGCAGCTAGAGCAGCTAACGACAGCTTTGGGCTGGCATGTCCTTCGCTTAGGTAATGATATTCATCAGTTCCGCTAGTGATCGTAGCATTCGGCTAAAATTCACCGCGCAGTCCCTCGATATGATAGAAGTCACTGGCTACTGTTTTGAAACCATCAATCCTCAACTTCGATGACGTCGGTGATAATAGTCGAGCCCCTGGCCTTGTCTAGGCGGGGCCATCCCGTGCCGGCGCCGATAGTAGACCATCCAACGAAATTGCGTTTCCATTAAAAAGAGCACGTTAAGCATGAAAAACTGTTGGTGGGTGTTTCCAGGGGATGAGCCAGTTTATGGTGCCATCCACGATTGCGAGGCCATGCAGAAGTTCTTTTAGCGCCTGCGACTAGACTAGCCAACCCATAATACAGAGCACTCTATCTCAAAAGTGGTTGAATCAATGGGATTCAAGGTTTCCTCCATTTTCAAGATGGTGGTGGTACAGACCTTGGCCATCTCGTTTCAGATTCGACGTTTATTCAAGGCCAACCACCATGTCCCCATCCAATACCTTACACTGCAACACCAATTGAATAATGTCGGTGATACTCTATCTCCTCACTCGAAGCTATCCTGTTTCGAGACTATAAGCCGATTGATCCCACATCACGTTCAGCAGGGAAGTAAAAATTGATCAAGGGAGAGAAATTTGCAACATCACAAATGCCTTGCTACCTAAATTAATTACAGTATCATAAGCTAATGGCGGGCAATGTCAACCGAAAGCAAAAAGTCCACGTATGCGAAATGCAGCTGATGAGGGGAACAACATCCATTTTTGGGAGGGTGAGCTGATGAATACGATGATGACGAACTGACGACAATGCCTCGTGTTGTGGGAATAACGTGGGAGTACTAGTTAATGTCTTTACTTTAGGATTGAGTTTGTCTCACAAGCCAGAACATTATTCAGTCGTGAATTCGTCACTCCTGTATTGTATTGACGAGATATAAATCCATTGAGACCTCGCGAGACAGCAAACAAACTTCATCGGGGAGCACGACGCCAAGTCCGACTCCAATGCATAGAAGATAAAGTTGTGCTCTCAGCAGGTTCATTTACTTGTTGACACTGTTGAGAATCAGAGTTCGGATCCCCCGCTTTCCAGTTGACTACCGATGTGCCTCTTATTATAATTTATATACTCTGATCTGATTGACATTACTTATGCTATCAGTCGACTTACAGATCTTTTCCTTTAGTAGGCGTTGTGGGTATCCAGGGAATTTGATTGGTGTTGTCGTATTGGCCAATGGCCGAATCATCAATGAAGTGAGTTGTGGAGTTGTTCATGACAGACGAAAGTTAAGGAGAGAGAGTTATATATGACTATCGGCATAAATCATAGTAGACTTATAAGTCAACAAAGCTTTAATGACCTGGTCAATGCACTTTAAAAGTCGGAATCAGCCAAATCCATGTATCCATCCCTTATCACGGAAACATCGAGAACCCTTGAGTTATCATGAACGAAGAAGACCAAGACAACTCGCTGATGAGGCTCAAAGTACACGATGACATACTCATGTCCGCTTGAGTTATCGCGCATCGGTCGATGATAGACTCGATTCAGGATGTCAACAGTTCGAGAGTGAAAATAGGGGAGAGTCTCCAGATAAAATAAGATAAAATATCAAAACAATCATGCAATCGATCAACTCCTTTCCGAACCGAACTAGTAGAGGAAACAAGATAGATCACCAAGCCTATATTTGGTCAGCCAGTCCCTTGCATTGTTGACCAAGTTTGGTCAGTCCTGAGAGCCCGTAGCCAATCAAACTCGGCAAAGGCGAACAGAACAAAGGATTGTTCAGCCTGGACAAAGGTTGACGCCAACATAAGAAAATGGCAAGGAGTAAAACTTTCATGAAGTTGATAGATACAGCGGTCGCAGCTTGCATTTCATGATCTTTTAAGGGGGTTGCATTTCGCTTGTCATGATGAAAGCCTATCAAACGGAACTACCGAGCGCATAGGCTTTATCACATCCCATGAACTACCTCAACCTGAGGCTGGCTGAAGCCTCTGACAGAGAGCTGGGAGCCATATGGGTCCATTTGCTGGCCCAGCAGCGTCAGATCGAGTGAGAAGGGGTCAATTTGAAACATCTGATTGGCCGAGGTCCGTGTGCAAAGTGCATGCATAAATACTTTTTCCTAATGTACCCAAGTACTCAATACAAGTCTAATTAAAACTTCCAGGGCAGATCGAGCCTAGCGAGCAAACTCGGGTTTCGTTTCCAGAGGAATGTGACCAAATTTACTTGGTGACCCTAGCGACCGGCTACTGAAAAGGGTTACTTGACGTATTGGATCTTATGTGGCCGATCTTGTCAGACCATACTGCATGTTGAGAGTATTCCAGGAGCCTGTCGAATTGTCATCATGACAATTATGCCTAGAAGGAATGAAAGCCACCGTTGTATGGTGCAATGACCAAGCAAACACATCTACTAGACTTTCAAAGTTATGAACAAAGAAACCAAACAATATCCCTAGCTCACTCAGCTCAGCTTCTTTCTCCTGTAAGTGGTTACCCGGCCGTAGTGGCACGAGCCCCTCACAGGGCAGCTCCGCTTACCAAAGTACCGAGTACTTCATGACGGGCATCTGCAGTCTTAGTGCGTGCCACTAAGACCAAGTTAGCAGGCTCCAGGTCTTAAGGTACAGTGCTCAATTGTAACAGTCCCTCGAGATTGCGTTTGCTTGCTCTGTTCTCTCCAACTTAACTTGGATTCTTCATTCACGCACCCAAAACCACTTCAACCACCACTCACCACAATTCACTCCTTGACCGTTTCGACTCGATTTTTTGCCCTTCAACACACAATCTTCAGCCCAAGAAATACCAATAATTATTATCCAACTTTACAAAACACATCGATCGATTCGACTGCTTAATTCATATTCACGGTGGTTGCCCCTAGCAGCAGAACAGAGTAGAGCACGAGTGCAGTTGTAGAAGCATCATGTCTTCGCCGTGGAAGAAGCAGCCAGAAGATGTCGTCGACAGTGTACTCAAGCGTGCAGAAGTGAGCAAGGTGAGTAACTCAATCCATTGACTTTTTACTAGTAAAAATTCAATCTGTCTTTTTTTCTCCTGATGAAGGAAGTATTGACTGATATGTCTACACTTTAAGATTGCACGACGCTTACAGAACCGCCTCGCCCTCGCAAAATTCAAGACCAAGCATGGCTGGGAAGACCTTACACTCGACTCCATCGAGCCAAAAGTCGAAGAGGAAATGCGAAGAAAACGCTTGGCCGAACCTACAGATGTCCTTTCCGATTCGTCATCAAGCGCATCCGATCTCCCGTATCCATCCCGAGCCCTCATGAGCTCTCCCCTCAAAGCGCCCCTGTTCTCAGATGCAGTAGGCTCCAGCAACGGCAGCACGGGTCACCGCAAGCGCACATACCTCGCCACCTTTCACGATGTATCATCGAGCCCTAGCAAACGATTCCGACTTTCTCCTACGGCACACAAGTCCTTTGGCAGTAATGGTGTATGGAAGAACTCGCATCAACTAACACGATCTTCTCCCCTCAAGCCCAGGCGGCAACAACACTTTACTACCTCGGGCGGGCCGGATATCTCCTTTTTCCAGCAGCATCTCATGAGCCGTGAGCTGACATCACCCAATTTTGCTGCACCTTCCGACGATGATGACGATCTCTTGCCCATCCACTCGTTCAACCCTACCAATATCCGCTCATCTCCTCCACGCACACCACCTATGCGAACCAGGTCTGTCAGCAAGCGGAACAAGGGCGAGGCCGGTGCAGGGGCTAATGGCAAGACTGGTGAGGAGGGCGCAGATCTACTTCTCTACCTCGCCGCTTCGCCATCACCAGCTGTCAGAACCTCTACTCGAACACGAATGGAACCTCCTTCAACCCCTCCACAGAAGAACAAGCAGATGGATTTACCTTCCTCAATGATGATGACACCTGGTGGGGGCAACCTCTTCCCAACCACCCCCAGCCAAGCCTTTGACTTTGCCGAATTTGTCAACATTACACCCAGCCCAGCACAAAAACCTTTTAAAACACCAATCTCAATCACGGCAACTAGGACACCCGTGAGCGGTACCCAAAGGCGGCTCACGTTCGACTAAGCGTCAAACTGAGGGATTTGGCAGTTGTGTTGAATGAATCCGAGTTGCTTGTGTACATGATACCATGACGGCACTTGTTGCAACACTCACACATGCACCTTTTTATATTTTATTTTAACTGTTTGGATTTGGCCTCGGGTCATCCGTGGCGTGCAGCAACTCTCACTGTACATGTCTGGGTTTCCCATTATTTTTGCGACGGCGTTATAGACTAAAGGGCATTGGCATGAAAGAAGGTCTTTCTCAAAGGAGGTTACCGAAGACCACGTCTCGTTGCAACGAGACCAGGAGGATGGTTTTTCAGCGGTTGATTTGTTTCATCTCGTTAGAGGTGAAGAAGTGCTAAAACAGATTACATTATGGGCCGGCTCAGGAGAAAAGGGGCATTACCTGGGAGGATTGATGGAACGGCTTATGGACAATGTGACTACCGTATTACTTTACTACTACTACTACTACTACTACTACTACTACTACTACTACTACTACTACTACTACTACTACTACTACTACTACTACTACTACTACTACCTATTTCAAGTTTCAAATTTCACATTGTTGTTGACTCATTCCAAAGAATGTTGATCATACGACTACAATTGCTTATGTGTGGAACGAGAACGAGAAAAAAAAAAACCTTCTCTTACACGCAAGGGTCGGGTCGTCGCATAAAAGACCGTGTCCAAGCGCGCGTGCGACGGGCAATTTACGCGCGAAAGAGCTGGCGCGTAGCTAAGTCGTGTCTTTTTCGCGCCCATGAGACCCTATTTTTGGCCTAGTACAGCCAATCATCTGACAGGAATGCTACAAGTGTAGGTTTTGAGTCTGATGTCATGAGCTCCTGAGGGTTGGATGAAGCGTGTTATTTGGTTGGATGGACTGCATCATGTGGATTGTAGAGGGGTTCGACAGTACTTTCGAGACATGTACTCGATTAGAAGCTCAAGAATGGCTGCCAAAACCTACCACAAGGAAGCACCACGTATTCGATGCATTACTAACATTGGATCCAACCACAGTTGAACACCACAGCCAAATGCGTGATCATACCCTCATTATACACTCAACCAATAACACCTAACATGAGTCAAAAGCACATTCACTTTCATTTAGAAGTAAAGATGACACGAACAGCACATTGTATTAATAGTGGTATAAAACTAAAGTCTCGGCGGAGCATAGCAAGCTTTTCTGATTTTGACTCTAGCAACACCTCACGCAGTGTGCGTTCCTCTAAAGAAAAAAAAAGGAGAAAAGCCTAGTTCTGTGGTATCATAAGCATAAACGCTGACATCAAACATCAACACCATCTATCCATCTTCTATTTTAAACTCCCCCCAAGTCTTACAGCTAGCCAATGAATCTCCCAAGAGAACCCCTATGTTGGTCCTCCGCCGAGACGGAACGAAGTGAATTTCTGTGTCCCTGGTATAGGGGTTCACATCGCCTGGCCGGTTTGTCGTCTCAGAATATTGCCGTCGCTCTCACTTCGGGAGTGTCGAGGTGAAAGAGAGAACTCAGATCCATCGTATCGGCCATAGATGCTGGGTACACGAGGGTGAGGCGGCACAGGGGGCCACTCGCTGACGTCGCTCACTCCACTGGTATATCGTGAAGTGTAGCTCTCGGCCCTAGAGTGCCTGACAGTTTGGCGGTTGGTGCTGTAGAAGGAGCTCGCGGCAGTGTAGCGTGGCATATTTTGAATGTGTCCCACGCTAGACATGTGTCGGCCATCTAGCTCCAGGTCGAAGGGGTTCGAGTGAACATTGCCGCGCCAAACTTCTTGTGGCCTAAGTCTCACTCCGTCACCTGTCGATTGCGGTGTAAGGTTGCGCGACATGGTTGGACTTCGCCTGTGATCGATTGGCTCTCTATAGGCCATCGGCGGAGGTTGCATGGGGTCAGGAGACAAGGAGGGACTCTCGTCAGCGAACGGGTTATCCAAAGAACGAGGCCGAGCAGTGGCAAGTGGAGGTGGTACGAGAGAACCATGAGGCAAGGTGCCATCGCGACCATACGAGTCTCCACGAGGCCCGGCAGAGACACTGTTGGCATCGGAGAAAGGGTTGGGGCTGGGGGTTCGTCTTCCATCATAATCATTCTCCGGCATAGGAGGAGCTACTGTTAAGTCCACGACGCTTGACTCTTCAATGAGCCGCGACCACCATCCCTGTTGTTGTCCAGGAGCTGCGCTACCTCTACTAGGGGCGCGGTTCGTAGGCGTGCTGTGGCTTTCAGCGCCGAACTGAGAGTTTCCACGGCTCATGTCGACATGTGAAGAGCTCATTGACTGTCGGAATCGTTGGCCTATCTTCTTGGCATTCGCACTCATGGCGGCTGCGACCTTGACAGAACGAGGTGTTGGGCCGAGCGAGTTATTGTCGATTTCGTACTTCTCCTTACCAGATGCGCCTGGGGGGAAATCGAGCGGAGTGAGAAGAGTGCTCCTTCGGCGCTGCTGTCTGCGTCTCCTGATGAGCCAAAAGATGACCACTGCCAGAAAAGACAGTCCCAGGATGGAGCCAACAATACTTCCGACGACGACTGGTGTTGGGCCTGCATTGTCGGAATCCTTTTTTACAGCTGAATCAGGACTTTCGGTATTTGAGGCATGATCGCTCCCAGCAGTCGCGCCAAGGCCAATTGTTGTAAGGGCCCCGTCAGCTAGAGTCATCGTGGTAGGTGCCGGTGCAGCACCGTCAGCGCCCGTCTCACCGTCATCGGAAATGAAATTGTCAGATGTTTCGGTAGTCTTAGTAGCGGATGTAGCAGTTCTGGTTGCAGATCGAGTTTGAAGAGTTGTCGATCGAGATGGAGGACCAGTGAAAGTGAAGGATGCAGTATCGAAAAGAAGAACTTCCGAAGATGTCGAAGACGATGTCAGGGACGATGAGGACTCCGTCTCGATTATGAGTCGAGCATTTTCTGGAGTATCCTTGGGTGCCTCTTGAGTTGTTGTCGTCTGAGCAGGTGCCGTTACGGGGTCAGACCCATCGATCAATCGCGCATCCTGTGGTGTCTCCTGAGGGGCCGGTTGAGTCGTTGGTTGGGCGGGCATCGTCACAGGATCCGGTCCGTCTATCAATCGAGCATCCTCTGGTGTTTCCTTCGGCAGCTCTTGGGTAGTTGGCTGGATGGGTGTTGCTACGGGGTCGGGGCTCTCAACAACTGGAGGTTCTTGGGGAGTCTCCTGGGGAGGTGGTTGAGAAGTTGGTTGAGTAATCGGTTCGATGGGAGCAGTCGTCTGATTCAGATTTGTGTCGCTAGTCTCAGGCGCTGCCTCTCCTCCAGGTGCAGGTACAGTTGTTGGAACAGGTTCGACCTCTTGGCTTGTAGGGACAATCAACGATGCAAACACTGGTGTATCTATTGCAGGATCCGCAACGGAGGCGGGAACAGATGTTAGGTCTGCTGTGGGCGCTGTTGAAGCGAGTGGCAGTCCAACGCTGTCAGTGTTCTCTGTAGTGTTGGCCGGAACATAGTAGGTGACCACGACGGTGGTGGGCTCAGGGACGGTAACATAACGAGACTCCATCTTCGTCTGGGTGATCACCACCGGTGCTCGTTCTTCGAGCGAGTGAGTAGTTTTGGTATCGATTTCTCGTGGTATGCCGGCATACTGTCTTCCAAATAAAAAATTGAACAAAGCTCGTGTTTGGAGGGCTAACATCCTCGACCAGAAACTTTCGCGATGCCAGTCGCTGTTAGTGAGGCCTGGAGTCGGAGCCTGGCCCAACCTTAAACAGAGATAAAAGTGTGATAAATGAGCAAAAGCTTAGCATAGGGCCCCTGTGGCCATCTACTTTTTGGCAATATGCATGTAGATGGATGACCCAGTCACCTTGTAAGTGTAATGAAGGTAAGAGAACGTAGATATCACGGCCAAACACCGTGATGAGAAAGCAAGGAATGAGTGAACAACTGTACAACAAGAGAATGTAGAGGGCGCAAAACAAGGAAAGACACTAAGAGAAACAGAAACAGAGAAGGAAAGGAAGACAAGACAGAAAGTGTGAGAGAGAATGAAACGACAATATGATTGCCCCGAGTGGGAGGGTGGTCAACCTAACATCAGGTACCTACCTTAGCTCCCCTTGCTACTAGCGTTTTAGCTGATTCCAGATATAACTAAACATTATACATAGAAAGCTCAGTTCGAGTACGGTAAACATGGGTTGGTCGTGGCTAGGAGCAATACCCTGTCCTGCGACAGATCTGAAGCACGACAGCCTCCCCACACTGTCTGAGCTTCACCACCTACCTGACTAGTCAGGTCCTAGTATCCGAAGAGCAAACAGAGGATTCGAGTGAGTAACATAAACATGGTTGATATCCCAGACTTCTGGGACGCCTTGGCTGTCTTGGCTTGTGTGGCCTTGTGTGATGTTTGCATTTGCGTTTGTTACGAAAATCCAGACGGGTGTTTTGCCATCGGGATGACATCCAAGTGATCCAACGTGTAAGTCGAAGTTGGTCGGATTAATTGGAAGGGATGTCACCTGCATATGGCATCATCATTTCTCTCTTTTTGCTTCTTTTGTTTCTGTTTCTTGAATGCTTTAACGCCTTAATTAAAAATCGGCCTCGGCATGTGGGTGGTATTGGATGGCATCGTGATGGAGTTGATGCATACTCGGTAATACACAGCATGTTGTTGATGGAAAAAGAAGCCCCGGAGAGCCTCAGCAAGGAGAGAAATCTCAGGTAGGGATCGATCCAGAATGTTTAAGGTAATCATCCATCTTGGTAGGAGTGGTTAGTGATTCTGGTTAGCGCCCGAGCGCTACCAGTACCTGTACCTGGCCACCTGAGACACCTGACCATCCACCACCGTTTCTCCCTGTGGCCCTGCTCGCTGTGGCCATCCACTTCCCGCCAGCAAACGCTCCGGCCGGTGCATCACACCTAAAGTTAGCCATAGACCCCGCCGCTAGAACAAGACAAGACACGGCAAAATATCCCACGAAACAAAGCTCCCTCTAACCAGAACAAAATGACAGACAAATAGCCTGGAAATTTCTTTCTTAAATTTCTTTTGGCTAGCAAATGAACGTGCATAGTACCTGCATAGCGTACCTGAAATGTGTCTCCTTTGGGGTGAGACCGGCATTAGTTCAAAGGTAATAACAGACGGCATATTTATCACCACACACACAAACAGCCCCTCTACACCATCACACCAACAGGAAACCAAACAAATCAGCCCAACAGCTCAGCATAAGGAAACATAACAAGGTTCAATCGCCAGGTAAATTAAGTTGGCAAGAAGACAATAGCTAGATTAATCCTTCCTCATGCACTATCGATCCCATTTGTGCCATCTAAACACTTCAAACCTCATCCATCCTCCAACATCCTTGCTTGGATCAGTCCATCCGCTCAGGCATCCCTTGACTTACCGCTCCTAGACCCATGTCCCCGGCCACAACCGCCTTCACCCCTGTCAGCGTCCTTCGCCTCGAGCCTGACTCGGACTGTCACCGTTTCTCGTACCTAAATTCTGTCTATGCCTCTTATTAGTGACGAGCTTCGATTACCGAATTAGAATATCTGCCCGTAATTTCAAGTTCCGCTGAGTAACCAGCCTGAACCGGAATAAAGCTGATGGCGTGCTGAGACGCTAGAGCTTGTGATACCGTAACCTTAAACTTGATGATCATCCTTCATTTCAGGGGTGGCCTTGGGAAAGATTTTGTGAGCTTTACCATTCTATTGGGAGAACACCAGATTGTCGGGTAAGTTGTTGAGACGAGTGAGACATAAACGAGGGTTTCAGTGCAAACACATCCTAAAGAGTTCCATACTATGGTATGGCTCAGGGTACTTCTCTTATAAGATTAAACAATAATTTGGATAATCGGATGAAACAATCAGGATGAGCTTATGATTAGACTTAACCCAAATTACTCTTAAAAAGATGCATAGTCATAGCATTATACGATATTGGATTAGAAGTATAGTGACAATTGTGATGAAATTCTCAAGTTTCCTAACTCCACATACAACCGGGCGTATATGATATTGGGATTTCCCAATCCTAATCAGGTTTGCATTGCAGGTTGAATATCGCTCATTTTATCTTCAAGGTCCCAAATTTTGCCTCAGAGAGCCCTTACTCAGCTGTTCCTACGACATGGCTGCTTGGAAACCTAACTCTGAGATGTAGATGGAGTGGGTAGCCCTGTTTTCCTATTCCTCTGTTTCACAGGAGATAACGTAGTAGGTTGGAAGATATAGACATGTGTATTCCGGAGAAACAATAACCACCATTACTTCAAGAACTCTACCCAACACTATCAAGAAGTCGTCATGGATGGCGTCTACATGTGGTATGAACTCAAGCTAATGCACGCGATGGGCCAGCTAGTCTTTTCGATCAAGGCAAATCTTTATCCTATATGAATGATACAGGGTAATTCAATCTACCCCGTCATTTTGCTATCGAGTTCTGAAAATGGGTTTTCTGAATATTAGATGAGTTGGTGAAGTTTAGTAGTGTGATTGAGTAGAATGACATCTATGACAGTCCCATCCTAGAAGCAATGGACTAGAGAGTTCTTCCTTAATATGGGAACCAACCCGAGAGTTCTTAAGCAGATTCCTAAAGTTACGGGGTTTTATGTTGTTTCATTGGATCTTAATGATTAAGGTATGTCGAATTTGTGCTACCGAGATAATCCAAGCACGTCCATTGGCGTCCTCTGACCAAATTAGGAAGTGAGATGAAACGACTTGTAAAAAGCTCACCAGTTGTCATCATATGTCTCAAACACCTATTACCAATAAGAATTGACAGGTTTTGCATCAAGCATGAATTCACATGTGGATGCATTGAAGACATTCAGCAGCTGACCAATCACGGATATAGGGGTCCATTTGCTGGATAAAGGCGGAGTGGCTTCGCTTCAGGCACCACCAGCTCATATCATGAAAGGATGTATCCATTCACTCACTCACCCAGGAACAAGACCTACCTACCTAAACAGGACAACTGATAGTCTCTCCTCATATCGCTTCAGCAGGGGATAATTTATCTTTCAAAAGGCAGAGCGTGTGGTTGGCCCTCTTGCCATTGAATTAACCCCGCGGCTGCTCCCGTATGGACCGAGCCGATCTTGGCACTGACCAACACCTCAACTCAACCTCAGTCACCGAAACTTTTGAGGCTTCATCTCTCCATTTGCTTTGTCCTTTTCACGCCAAAGGCTCGGCTCGATTGTCTGATCAAGGGTCTATCAACAGATTTTGGACCAGTCGTTAGTTTGATGGCCATTGGCTAATGCCTCGCTCTTTGGTCTCTCTTGAAAAGCATTATCATTTATAGCTATCCTTCATCAGTTCATCATCTCCATCGACAGCCAAGCTGTCTTGAGGCTCTCACTCAGTTTCTGCGTATACCAAGCCACTTCTCATCACCAATCATCATCTAGTCACTGTATGTGTCTCTGTACTATGTCGCACCTTGCCGGACCAAAGCTGACGTCGTCTTCTATTTAGCAAAGCATAGCTAGCATCCATAGCCTAAGCATTCTCTCCAGCAGTACCTTACATTGTTAGTTGCGCCACTGCAAGCTTCAGCTGCCATGTTTGGTAACTTCACCTCCTTCGGTAAGCTAGTCTTCTCTCCAACCGTCTCTCCTCACACTTGAGCCTCATCTTGCCCTACCCATTGTGATCCCCTTCAACGTCCGATGCTCACAAAACACCTCATTAACCCCCTCACTTCATCTCCCTGTCTGTATTGCCTGCCCCTCCCCCACAATTACCTTACCTTGTAACCTCTCCACCTTGATAGACCCTGGCTAAACTTTGTCTTCTTCAGCCGGTATTCCGGCCAAGAGCAAGGTTGATCCTAAGGACGTACCGCCTCCTACGCCCGTTACTCTTCCTCGCTTCCAACCTTTTGCTCACGACGATGATATCGTCGACGAATCTTCTGCGCTATCTACCCTTCTACGTAACACTGGAAGATCGACTGCTGCTCTCGGTCCTGCGGGTTTCTCCGCCATCGGTCTCAACCTAAACCTTGATGCCGAGCCGGCCGACCTGATTCCTAATCCTTCATTTATCCCGGATTTCGATAGTTGGGACAAATTGTCGCCAGACGAAGCACAGGAGAAGAATCAGTCCACTCGGAACCCCTTAAGAAATGGCAACCTTTCTCCTGGCTGCCATGTGTACCTTGAACGCAAGAAAGAATTATCGAATGTCAACGAAGACGCCTTTCGAACTGTTAGACGACTGCCTGCTCCCAAGGGGAAAACGCAGGCTCGCTTAGGGAATGCTTATGAGTTCTTCCGTTGCCTTGAAGCCTTCACGTCTTTCTGGGACGACCCTACTCAGCCGTTGCCGCTTCCTCCATCCCCTGAAGCCACTACTGAGGTTACTTCGTCTGAAGATGCCGCGAACTCTGGAGATGCAAAACCTGCGAGTCCCAAACCAGATGAGAGCGCAAATTTCTTCAGAACCAGTGCTGGATCATCTATGCCACTTGAATATCGCAATAATCTCATAACGGCATTCATCAAACTTGTTGCTTATGACTTTGGGTGTAACGTCTCGCCTTCTCGGACCGAACCACGACTTCACTTCAGTTCACCCCAAGGATCTGGCTCTCGCAAATCTTTTTGCCCTTCTGGCTGTCTTTTTATATTTCAAAGCCCCACAACCCGTGAAGCCGCTCGTGCAGGTGTGGTCCACGGACCTGTTGCCGCCGTCAGTGCCAGAGGTACAACTGACTTCACTCAGCCTGATCCTGAAACTGCGCAGTCACTTGACCTTGCTCGAGAGATCGTAGCGGCTCTGATCACAGCGCAACATCGCGCGCGTCAAGGAAAGACTGAAAAGCGATTTGGTGAGGGAGAATGGTGGACGACCAAGAAGCGCTGGGGAGGTGGTCCTGGAGGACCCATAGGACGTGAGATTGAAAAGGATCTGGTACAGGGCGACAAGGACGCGAAACCCAATGATGAGAACGGTCTGCCCATGCCCCTTGCGAAGAAGCCTCGTAAGAACATGAGCATCTACGACAATTATCGCATGATTCGGCCACCTTCGTCCACTTGGGACAAGAAGGCCCAATACGAAGCCATTGGAAGGCCTAAGGGGGCCGACTATGATGATATTTTTGTAGTGAGCTCGTTGTTCCACCATATCTCGATTATCCGTGTCAGAGTACCCAACCGGCTGCTTGAGGCTCTGGAAGGGGCGCAGGAGCCAGATGTGTCCAGGCGTAGCTGGGGTAAGGTTGAGGCTTGGAGGAGCCCCTGGTACGATCTATTTGACACCGCGCAACGACTAGCAGCTATGAAGCTAGTGTGGGGGATGATGGCTTATCAGATGAGAAAAGATGGTGTGTCTAATGGGGACGTTGATATGACCAACGCTTAAGCTTATTTTGAGGTGGGCCATGCGTTTGAAAAAAAGTATTCTTACTTGCATTAGTATGTTGGATCTCAGCGTAAGAAGTCAGGGCAGGGATTGGGAAACACTAAGATGGCATAGTTGCCTGGTTGGTTGATTACTGGATGTATTCATTGGGTATCCATACATAGGCTCATACATCAATCAGCGTCACATTCCCATCACCGTTTCCGCTTAGCTTGGCTTTTCCTATCACGGTGTAACCCTTGAAGAAGAGGGTTACAATGAGGCGGTAGCTGAAAGACTTGGTCTTCCATCACCTGCAGAAGTTGCATGAACATCTCTAGTTGGTGGTTCTGGTTGGCTTTCCCTTGCAGCCTCTATCACGCCATCAGGGCTTTGAGCAATGAGGGCTGAACAGGAAGTCATATGATGTTGGTTCAAAGCCATGCACACTGCAACACACAGATCCCATGAACCATTAGCTCGGGTTTGGAACATTGACTCAGGGGACAATCAAAACGGGTGCTTGGGTAACCTCCTGCAAGGCGTGATATTGGCCTTGCCGTCGGGTTCTGTGGAGTTGGCACGAGAGGTTATGGCATGGTGTTTCTGCAGGGTAGAGAGATAAGGGGACTTGAGACATGGCGAGCATGCCACGATGAAGATCGAAGCTGAGGGAGACGCGGAGCATAGCTTCCTGGCTGTAGCGTTCCATATCAACGGGTAAGCTAGTTAACATCACCCCATATTGTCTAAGATATTAAGCGAGTGTGGATATCTGTTGGTGTTTGTGGCTGCATGGAAAGGCTGAAGCTATCTGATTTGGGACGGAAACCCGCGTGGCATAGTCGGTCGGATCTAGTGACGGAGGACGTTTCTCCTTTGGTAATGGATTTCGGGAGGCTTTTTGCTTTTGGTTTTGAGCTTTGAGGCTTTTAGTTTGGGGCTGCCGGACATGATACGGAAAAGAGGAGGATATGTCGGTTGAGTATGTGATGTGAATACATGAGTTGTTAGGAGACTCCGAGAGCTATGTCATGGCTGAGATAGATACATGTAAGTAGGTGCTTGCTTTGCAGTAATTAGAGCACCGATAACTTGGATGACACGTCAATAGTGCAAGGTATCGTCATCAAATCAGGCCTAACATGATGGTAACCTAACGATATTCTCCTCTACCTACCTATACCCGCTGAGGCCCTCGTCACAGCCACCAGAATGCAACTGAACAAGACCCCAAAAAAACGTTGATTCAAGTGGCCCAAGCTCCTCAAGCCTCAATTCCCCGCTCAGCTCCAGGCGGCTGAGCAGTAACGTCCGTCATTGGCCCACTTAGCCCTGGTTCAGCTCTCGGTATGTCCGTCTGCTAAACTCCTACGGGATGATCTTCGTGCCGTAGACGGGGGAGCTATCGGGTAATTTCAGCCATTCTTTTCTTTTCTTCAAGGTGCATGATTGCGAATTTGCTGTCTTTCCCTTGCTTTGATGGTTTGGTAGCCCCTGTTTTACTGTATGTATGTCTTGTATCGTTTGGTTACGTTTGGTGGAAGATATGATGGCTTCGGACATGGCTGAAATCATGATTTGAACCGTTATTTTGCGAGAGATTACACATTAATTACAGTCTCTCACAAATACATGTTAAAGTGCTTATAGAGCGATTCGGTCTATTGATGCAACTCTTCACTTGACGTTGAAAACCCCTGCTCCGGGCTTGCATCGGTGATCGCCGTTGCACCGGCCTCGGGATGCGGGTGCGGAACGCCGCCTCAGCCTGACAGGGGCCGAATCTCAGAGTCCGGTCTTAATGACGTTTGAAGCCTTTGGCATCTTGAGGCAGTAATTGGTTGAGATGCAAAATTACAGATTCAGCGTGCCCAGGAACTCAATCTTAGGGGAATTGACTGGAGAACATGGGGGGCGTAGATCCTTGATAGACACACGTTCTACCCTGAACTTGTTGTTCACGTTTTTGATGCTCATGATGAATATGGTGCTTTGTCCGATGTCACATATCCGCCGCCTGTGGTTCCCCGAGGTGACATTTGAAACGTCTCAGTGTAAACGTTAGCTGTGATGGATATTCAAAGCCACGATAACGGAGGTATGTCGCAGATTGGTGTTCGCTTCAGTGATCGAAGGGTATTCAGCCATGGCAGAAGTCTCGACCATGAAGAATACTGTGCCACCAACAGATAAAATAGCATATAAACTTGGCGAATTGATAAAAGCAAAAGAGCCGCAATCTTGAAAATACAGTGGCTGATATCTCATATCAGACAACGGATAAGGTAAGGCAGTCATGAACTGGTATTACATGAGCCAAGAAACACCACGACGCGTAACGAAGGACTTGGCTGATGTCCGATGAGACAGGACCAGAGCCTAGAAATTCGGCATTTTGAAGCCGGGACCCAGTCCAGTCAGTCGGGTGGGAAACTAGTACGGTAGTGTATGAGATCCCTGCAAAAGCACAGCCTGAACTGATCAAGAATGAATGCTTTAGATAGAATAAGTATCAATGACGAGGTGAATAGAGCGATAGTTCTAAGATAGGCAGTATAAGGAGAAATAGATAGAGAATGATAAAGGCAGTGTCAGGACTACTTCCTAAATAGAGACGGTGTGATGTGAATTATTGCCAAGTCGGACGCATCTCGTGCTGTAGCGCAGTCGAACATCTCCGTAGTGGTCGTTGAGCTAACACCAGCGATTTGCATTGTCGGTCATGTTTCCCCTTTAGGCCTCTTTTGGCGCTGAGCCTCCATTACCGAGCTGTCAATCCAACAACAGTTGCATCACAGGACATGAGAGTAATAGCTTCAAAGACATCCAATCCATTAGTCGAGTTACACTAAAGTCAGTTGAATCTATTCCCAGGGAGTGAATATCTGATTTAAGAAGTTGCTATATCCCCTCAACTATTGTTATTATTCTTCACAGCTCAAGTCAGCTTCAGCCTTCATACCCTCTACCCATTCAGGACTTACAGCACTGGTTGCACTACAATTGAAGGGTCCTATCCCCCACATCACGGCCCTACGATACCCCCCAGAAAGTTCCAGTCCCTTAAACACGGCATTTCTCAGCAACGACCATCAGTCAATCGATCAATCGAATCGTCTCAGACTCAGAGGCAAAATACCCATTCTAGGCGCAACTACCGCTATTGTCTAAAACATCAACCACAAAACCCAGGGAACAAATCATCAATTGCCCTGATCGGCCGCTGTAAAATCGTCTTATCTCTACACCCTACACACCCTCCCCCCTGTCCTGCCCTGTCCTAGACCTAGACCTTGACCTTGAACCTCTTGCTTTGTCGTTGCTTCTACGATCTTTATTTCTTTTCTTCTTTCTAAGCGCCTTGACTGGTTTATATCATCTCGTCTTCTGCCGTCCATACCTAACCAGCAAACGAGATCATATCGACATCTGTCTCTTCTCTTCTCCTCAGCTCTTCTTTTACTTTGAAGGTGTTCTTCCCCGCCCTCAGCTTCAAAGAACAAACGTCCCGTGCCCAGCTACGCTGCTTTCAGCTTTTGGCACCAATCCAATCGAAGAACTATCCAATCCCAACCCCCGGCTTAGAGAACCCTTAGATCAATCAATCAATCAATCAGAGTCAAGTGAGCGAGCCAGCGGACGAACGTTAGAACAAACGCCTTCTCGCCTCTGTTTTGCCCCGCGTGAGCATCGCATCAGCATCAGCATTCATCAGCACAGCATCAATCAGCAGCATTGGTACATAATCTTCAGCACTTGACCGTCCCACGCGCTTTTACTATAGTACATCGTCATCGTGCCCGGCCCAGAATTAGGTACATTTTTTTGTACGTGCGCTAGGTATCCTGTCTGATCTGTCTTGGCGCCGAGCCCGAGTTTCCCAGGCCCAGCCTACCTAGCCAGGCTTGTTCTCTTCTTCGTCTTTTCTTACCTGCATCTCTCGACCGACCCGACATCCTTCCTCCGACATCATCAGAAAATTCTCGATACGACTGTTATATTGAGCTCCTGCTCTACCTCACAACAACACCAAACAACACTGAAGCCACCCCGTCATGTCGGGATACCCGGGTTACAATTCTGGCCGCTACGGCCCGCCGCAACCCCAATACCATCAGCAGCCTCAAGGAAATTATTACCCGTACGACTCCCCCAAAAAAGCACAAACAAACATCATTTAATACACGTCCCCCACATTTCCCATACGCACAGCGATCACCCATGCCGCTGCCCGACGAACCATTCGTCATCATGAAGCTCATAACTAACAATGTATTCACTTCTATAGACCCCAGCCTGCGTATGGTGGTGGCTACCCACAAGGCCAGCCTTCTCCTCAGGCGCCATTCGGCTACCAACAACACCCTCCTCAACAGCAGTATTACTCAGGACCTCCTCCTCAACAGCAGCAGTACGGTCATTACCAGCAAGGACCTCCCCAACCCAACTACGGTTCGCGACCTGGTGGTACGTCAAACATCATGCGCTCCTCGACCACTTTGTACAGTACCAGCTAACTCTAACAAGGCGCTCCCGCTCCCCCTCCTACGGCACCTCAGCAATTCGGCCATGGCGCCCCCAACAGCTACAATTTCAGATACTCGAACTGCACCGGCAGGAGAAAAGCTCTTCTCATCGGAATCAATTACTTTAACCAGCGCGGACAGCTCCGCGGCTGTATCAATGATGTCCGCAACATGACCGCTTACCTTTCCGAGCATTTCGGCTACAAGCGCGAGGATATGGTGATTCTTACCGATGATCAGCAAAATCCTATGAGCCAGCCGACCAAACAAAATATTCTTCGAGCTATGCATTGGCTAGTGAAAGACGCTCGACCTAATGATTCCCTGTTCTTCCACTACTCAGGTATGAATTATGCTTCGGAGCCTAGAGCTTCCTCAAGCTTCAAGAGCTTTACTAACAGTCGCAGGTCACGGTGGACAGACAAAGGATTTAGATGGCGATGAAGACGACGGCTACGACGAGGTCATTTACCCTGTCGACTTCAGACAAACTGGTCACATTACTGACGACGAGATGCACCGCATCATGGTTCGCCCCCTACAAGCTGGTGTTCGCCTGACAGCAATTTTCGATTCGTGTCATTCTGGTACCGCCCTCGATCTGCCCTACATTTACTCCACGCAAGGTATTCTCAAGGAGCCCAACCTGGCCAAGGAAGCAGGACAAGGTCTGCTTGGAGTCATCTCCTCATACAGTCAGGGCGATCTTGGCGGCGTGGCTAGCAACATTTTCGGTTTTATCAAGAAAGCTGCCAACGGCGATGAGGTTCGCGAGCGCAACTTGAGAACAAAGACTTCTCCAGCCGACGTTATCATGTGGTCCGGCAGCAAAGACGATCAAACTTCGTGGGTACCCCTAGTTCCTCAATATTACCCTTGTTATCAAATGATCCCGGCTTGATCGTCTGGCTCTTTACTTCTTCCGTTTTGTCATTGGGACAGGTTTCTCAATTGGGCTTGTTAGCATGGCGCAAGGCGTTTTGGCTTAAAAAATTCGATGTATCTAACTTTAATAACTATCTTCTGAGCCTGCTCCAGATGCCAGATATGGTCTCTTAAAGAGCCTGTATTTGCGCATTTGGGGCGACGAGCTGCGTTGGATCGGTGGAGGTTTTGCTCTTTTCTTTCTTTACTCACACTAGACAGCATGACCAAAGCAAAATGCTAACATATCCTATAGTGCCGATGCTACCATCGCCTCTCAGGCTACTGGAGCCATGTCTTGGGCCTTCGTCAATGCGCTTAAGAAGAGTCCTCAGCAGAGCTACGTTCAGCTTCTGAACAGCATCCGCGATGAGCTCGCAACCAAATACACTCAGAAACCTCAGCTGTCATGTAGTCACCCTCTTGGTAAGTTGAACCATCTTCAGCCCTCGAAGCTCAGTCACTGATCGAAACAGACACAAACCTACTGTTCGTCATGTAAAGTATATATATCCATGATCGCTGTACCTCGACCCTGGAGTTGGAATACCCCGAATCTACTCAAAACACACTGCATTTTTGTTAGAAGAGAATGTGAAAGAGTCGGAAGCTTGGCGGAATGGGTGGTGGTTTTTGACAAAGAGTACTATAGTATGATTGGATGTTGTTATGATGGGAGGCTGTTTGAAAGTGGTCTTGATGACTGACTATACTGGAGAACTCAAACATAAAGGATTGCGGGAGAAGTATAGTTGTTTAAATCAAAATGCTCATGATTTGATGCTTATAATGTCCAGCATCTTTGTGATGCAAAGTACTACTTTGGTAGCCGGTCCCCTCCCTATTCCTCAACGCCGAAAACCACCCTATGTAGAACCATGATTTAGGTATCCATAACAACCCCGTTAATAACCAAATTGACAACGATACAGACGGGCCATACAAGCTCTGTAAAACACATACTCACTCATGCAATGCTATGTTCGTCCTGTCGATGGTCCTGCCAGATTTCAGACATCCAGACTCCGTGTAAAGACATGCTATGTTTCTTATGCTTCGGCTCTCACAACCTTGAGTTGCCTTGCTCGTTTTACCTTGCGCTGCTCTTCGGTTGCAACGACAAGTTTGCGACGTACAACTTCCTGCTTGGCCCAGTTGTTGGCTGACAGACGAGCACGGGCGATGAAACGAGCCATGACAAGGAAGGTCTTGAGTGTAGGCTTTGTGTTAGAGGAGTTGGTAGCCGTTGCATGACTGGGTAGAGACAGTGCCTTTTTGTTACCGAGGAGATTTGTGCGTATATCCTCGAGCTCACGCAGTTGAGCCTTGTTGCTTTGAGGTTGTCAGTATATTCGAGTCAAAGACGTAATAAAAGGAACTTACCATGCATTGGCAACATCGAGTTGCAGCTGAAGGAACTTCTTGGCATATGCGGCATCAGCCCGAAGAGAGGCTTCACGTTGGAATCGAGCCTGCATCCACTCCATCTGCATCACCATGCCTCGCAACTCCTTCTTATGACGCTCGTCGGCGCTCTCAGCTGCTCTTATGACCGTCTCGAGAGCCTGGTCAGCTCCCTCGATGGTGGTATCCAGAGCCTTGCGGTCAACAGCGCTTCGTCGGTTTGAAGCGCCGCTTCTAGCGGCAACTGCTGTGGCCTTGATGCGCTCAATATCCTTCTGTAATTTCTCGGCACTCATGCGGAATGCAGCTCGTTCGCTGCGTGCTCGCTCAAGTTTGCGTCGGAGAGAAGCTTCGGAGGCGGCAAGACTCTCTATGAGTTCCTGTTGCTGGAGAACATCATGCTCAAGGTTCTCCATCTCAGCTTTGTTCTTCCTTAGTTGGCGGTCATGTTTGCTGGTGTCAGGCTGTACTGTGGCTAAGGCGTTGCGCTCACGCTCTGCCTTGTCTAATTGATGCTTCATGCGACGGAGAGCACGCTCGTGCTGTGCTGCCGTTTCCTCGGCTTGCGTTCTTGCCTCCTCGAGGACCTCTTCAAGTACTATCTTCTGATCCTCGAGATCGTTCAATTGGCGCTGGAATTCCTGAGACACCTGCATCGCTCTGCGTTCGGCATCTCTGTTCTTGGATCTGAGATCCTGGATTGACTTTTGGGCTGTGGAGAGCTGGCTCCTGAGCTCTGTGACCTCTGACTTGCGACCTGAGTCGCTAGTGGAAGATTTTGGAGATGCAATGAGACGGGAAACCTCAGTTTCGTGAACTTGGCGCTCAAGGTCGGCGATTTGTCGCTTCAGACCCTTAACAACATCTCGGTTGGCAGATTCCTTCTGCAGGAACTCTAGTTCCTTTTGACGAGCCGCAGTGAGGTCTTTGCGGATCATAGATAGCTCACTATTACCCTCGAAGTTGTTAGGTATTTGATGGGTACTAAGTTGGGCTTCGTAATCCTCGATACGACGCTCAAGCTCACGAATCGTGCGTCGAGCGGCTACGATATCATGACTGTCTGTCGAGGACGATTGTCTCAGTTTGGTTTGCAACTGAAGAATCTCCTGCCCTAGGCGTTCTTCCTCTTCGGCAGCTTTCTCGATCTCATCCTCTAACGTCTTTTCGATCGCATCACGCTGCTCAACAAGGGCTTTGTTCTCATCTTTGAGGCGTCGTACTTCATTATCGAGTTTGAGCTTGGCCGTACGGAGGTCGAGTCTCTCTTGATCAACACGCAGAGTCTCATTGTCGTAAAGTTTCGTTCGACGAAGTTCTCCGTCAAGCTCATCCCGCTCTGCCTTGACTTCAGCCAGAGAAGAACTGGCAGAATGCAGCTCAGCATTGATCTTGGCAACTTGGTCTTGAAGAGACTGCTTCTCCTTGGAGAGCTTGTCCAGCTGAGAGTTTGCGTCCGAAAGCTGCCACTTTAACCGTGTCATAGATTCTGTAGACTGCTTAGCATCTTGTTCTGAGGTAGTAATGGCGGCTTGGGCAGCCTCGGCTCGTTGACGCCATGTTTTAAGTTCCTCCTTGAGATCATCAATCTCAAACTGAGCGGCTTCTGATGAGCCCGCCTTTTGGCGCGCCACACTTAATTGCTCCTTGAGATTTTCAATCTCTATTTCTGCAGCCTCCGATGCGTTGGCACGTTGTCGCAATGCTCTGAGTTGCTCTTTGAGACCATCAATCTCTTGGTTAGCAGCCTCAGACGAGCCAGTTCGTTGACGGAGGGCCTTTAGTTGTTCTTTCAAGTCTTCCACCTCTAGACTGGCACCCTCATGGAGATCTGCTCTTTTGCGTGCCTCTCGAAGTTGTTCCCTCAAGTCGTCAATCTCTTTGTTGAGGACTTGTGTTGATGCCGCTTGGGATGAATTGGTGCGTTGTCGCAGAGACTTGAGTTGTTCTCTCAAATCTTCGCATTCTCGCTTGGCAGCGTCAGCTTCGTAGCGTCCAGCATTCTGTTCTTCATCCAGAGTTGTTTGCAGAACATCCACCTCATCCTCCAGTGCAGCAACCTTTCGGACTTGAGTTTGGTGTTCGATCTGTGTTTGTCGCAACTCATCACGAACGGTAGAAAGCTCGTTGCGTAGATTCGTTAATAATGTCTGCCGTGTTTCGAGGGCGTCCTGAAGGTCTTCAATTTGTCGCGTGAGGATGCCTTCTTCACTCCTGTGTCGTTCATTCTCGCTCTGAATGGCTGCCTGTAGTTTTGACTCCTTATCTGAGAGTGTGCCTTCAGCTTCTCTGAGGCGATCGATGGTTCTTTGCAAACCTGCTGCCTTTTCTTCAGCACGATTTCGCTCTGATTCAAGATTTTGCTTCTCGGTTTCCCATTTCTCGCTGTCATTATCGTAAAGATTGTCCTTCTCGCGGATCTCTGCTTGAAGATCTGAAATTTCGTCGTTGAGGCGATCTATTTCCGCTTTGTATTGGCCACGAATATGTTTTTCAATCTCTAGCGCATGCTCTCTCTCTTCCGCGAGCCCGTCCTCGAGATCTTGAACTTCCTTTTCCAGCTTCTCAATCTCCTTCTGAAGAGACTTGGACTCAGATGCAAGGGCATCGTGTCGGCTTTGGAGGATGTTCTTTTCGTCAGTTCGAGCTTGTAGGTCGGCTTCAAGTTGCTCAACTCTGGTTGATAGAGAATTTCGTTCGCGATCCAACTTCTCATTGTTCTTCCTGAGCTCCTTGACCGTAGACTGCAGGGAACTGTTTTCTTGGGTCACCTTGTGATGCTCCTTCTCTAGAGTCGCGTAGTCTTGGCCAGCCTGATCCAGTTCCTCTTGCAGTCGAGCGACCTTTTCTTCAATCTGACGAGAAAGTCCCTTCGTCACCACGGATTTGTTGGCCATCTCGTCTTGAAGCTCTTCGAGATCATGTTCGGCTCGCTCTTTCTCGGCTACAGCGTCCTCCATCTTGGCCTTCGCATCTTCAAGTTGCTCTTCAAGGCGGCGGATGTTGTGTTCAAGGTCTTGGATGGTATCCTTGGCGTCATCCAGCTCATCATTGTGCTGGGCCTTCTCCTCGAATGCTACCATTTTTCGTTGAGCGTCCTTGGCCTTTTCTTCCGCTTCCGCTACTGTATCTCTGAGGGCTTCCATTTGTTCCTTCAGGTCCTCCAGTTCGTCTTCGCGTTCAGTGAGTTGTTGGTCCTTCTCCCGAATGTCGGCCTCGAGATCACCGATGTCGTCCTGCAGCTTTTCGACTTGATCATTGTTTCCTTTCTGTTGCTGTAGTTGTTGCTGGAGGTCTTCGATATCCGCTTCGCGATCTTCTAATAGGCGCTGCAGCTTCTCAACTTCTGCTTGATTGCTCTGATTGGCATATTTCCGCTTAGCCTTTTCTTGTACCTCTAGCATTTGCTGTCGGTAGCTCTCCAGGTCCTTCTCGGCGGTTGTCAAGTGTTTTTTGTATCGGTGAAGCTCTCTTTGCATTGTGACTTTGTCGACCTTGAGTTCTGTGTTCTCCTTGAGGGCGGCTTCGCTAAAGCCAGGCCCAGCCTTTCGGAGCGCCTCTTCGAGGAAATGAATCTTGAGCTTCAATCCAAAATTCTCCTTTTCTATCCTATCAATCACATTCTCCTGCTCTCTTAGCGAAAGCTGATTACCATCCTGGAGGGGTCCCTTATCACCACCTCTTCTCTGAGGAACAGCCAACGGGGTTGAGGCAGCGCTACTGGTATCGACCTCGGGAATGGTATTCTCCATATAAGACTGGTTACGCGACCCTAGGTAGATGGACGTGTCGCCGCGGGGTACGGGAGTCAGATCACTCTCGTCGATCTTGTCCAATGCCGGTGTGTTCGGTAAGGCGGTGCCATTTTCTTTTCCGAAGCGTCGCACACTATTTCTGGTCGCTGATTTAAGTAAAGGGGTAAACTCGGCACCTCCAACGCTGGGAGGGAGGTTTCGGCGGTCGGCCAAGGGCCCTCTCTGTCGCGGGGTGCGAAGATTGATGCCGTTGGAACGGCCATTGCGTAATTGTTGTAGAAGATTGCCCTCTTTGGGAGGTGACTGGAAAGATGCTTCTTGTGTTATATCGGCAAAGTCGGGCTGTCCAAGGTAAGTCGCATCCCCAATGTTCGTTCGTGGGGTGTCGAGCGCGCCGCCGCCAAAGCCGGGCATGATGGCGGTCGTGCGAGCGTGGTATAAAGTTTAGAAATGTCGTATATGGGAGACGCAATGCATGTTATGTAAACAGTAAAAAAGCTCTCAAATCTGGAGCAATCAAGTCTTGCAATGGGCGTCAAAAATTGCTACGGGCGTGTTTGTTGTTGGTGATGAGACAGGGTATCGTGATAAAGAAGTCGTAAAGTTGCGTAGCGTTGAATTACAGCGCGATCTTACCGCTGTCAGTCAGGCAAGAAAGGCCCAAATGCTTTTCCCACTCGCGTTTTTGTTTACTTTGGTATCCGTTTCCGGCCTAGAGTCAAAACAAATCATAGCCAATTATCGTCATTCGTTAGTACCCAATGAGAATCCCAATGCGATGCATGACTCAGCATCGTTCAGTATGCTCATAACCCCGCTATGTTTACCCTACGGATACCCCAGACTTAAGGATGATAACATCACTCAAAAGAATGAGGCGATAGGCTGACGAGCACTAAGAGGAGAGAAACATGACTTATTGGGTACGGTTGATCGGCAGATTCTAGTGAGACAAGGGATTACAGCGACAGCCCGATCTAGAAAAGGGTTTGTCCAGAATCTACCAATCTCATTCAATAATCTAACTCTAACCTCCAACTTCACTCTTCACTCACACCACACCGCATCACAAACCACTGTCTGCCTCATCAAGAGGCCCGCCATGTTCTTTTCTCAAATACCAGACGAGATAATTCAACATTTACTCTATTATATCCCTCCCGAAGACAACCTCTCTAATTTCCAACTTGTCTCACATCGCCTAAGGCATCTGGCTAATGAACCGCTTCTGTGGAAATATCATTGTCAAAGCAATTTCAGATTCTGGCATCCCGAGCACAGTTTACACCATCGTTTAAAAGGTAGAGCGTCTGATACACCGTGGAAGAAATTGTTCATTATACGCAAGTCCCGCAATGAACAGCTTAAACGTCTCTTGGACGAGATCCTTGCAACCAAAGTTGGCCGCCTAAAGCGATATGAAAAAGTTTGCCGACTTGGCTATGACGCCAAAGATTTTCTTTTAGAGCAGTGTAAAGCAGACGAAACTGCCGAAGATGTCTTGGCTCGACGGTGAGCAGTGTTACCACTGATCTTCAATTCAAACACTTATTCGAATCTTTTAGATATTATAGTCATTCCCTGCTGGATAGTATACACAGATCAATCGCCATTGATGAGTGGTACAACATTCAACTTGCGAGCTCAGCTCATAGTGGGCAATCACAAACCTGCAACCTTGAGCGCGCTCTTGGTGCGTTCGATTTATTCGTCCTACACGACCAACCTGGGGACTTAGATGATGTAAGTGCTCTTTGTATGTCCAAGGCTCCCCCGGGTTAACAGTGCGTCAAGATTAGCGATATCCTTGATGGATTGGCAGCAGAGTTTCGTGAGACTCAACCCAACATTGATGAAATGTCAACGCGGCAAAAGGCGCTAGAATTAAACCGATGGCTGCGACTGAATAACCTCACAGGTTTGCGGAATCCTGAGACAAGTTATCGAAATCTCAGAAATTGTCTGATTGGCCAAGCTCTGCGCCATGAAGATCACGACTCGATCCCTATCATTTCCAGTGCCATCTTTTGCTGCCTTGCTCAACGTCTGGGTGTGGAAGCACAATGCTGTGCGTTTCCAACTCATGTCCATGCCATAGTACTCGCGGAGAAAGGAAAGACCTTGGACAGTACCCCTGTTACAGAGGATAATGCGCCTCCAGAGAGAATGTACTTAGACCCCTATGGCTCAAGTGAGGAGATTCCTCTGGCTGATTTGCAGGCTATGCTGTCCCGTTTTGGCTGGCAGTCGAGCACCGATACCTTCCTCTCTCCCGTGAATCCTGTTGCCATTGCCATGCGGACAGCGCGCAACATCAGGGCCACTGCCGCCAGGGTGATTGGAGCTCATGAGCAGGCTGACCCTGAGCTTACACGACTCATCACCGGCAATGATCCATCCAACATGGAAGCTTCCCTCTACTCCGCACTTTGGGCGTCTCTTCTCCTTACACCTGTCGACTCCTTCGCATGGGATGAGGTTTTAGAACCTTTCCTCAATCGATTTGCAAAGAGCTGGCATGTAGATGCTTGGCTTGTCGAGAAGTACATATTCCCTTTGTACGATCGCTTTGGCCCCTTTCGCGAGAGATTCATGAGGAACAACCCCCGTAGATGGGATGATCCTCACGAGGTTTTAGGTCTTGTGGATGAGTTTGACGAGGTTCCACCACCAGTCTTTCACAGGAACAGCGCGCGAACGCAAAATGTTCTTTACAAGATTGGACAGGTCTTTAGACACCGACGATACGGCTGGATCGGCGCTGTCAATGGTTGGACCGACCAGGGTACGAGGCGTTTGCCCATGCCACATACCGTGGCTATTGACGAGACGCTGGACGATAACAGCGATACAGAACTACCTAACCGGGTGCGTCCCCGCAACCAAACCTTTTACACATGCCTGTAAGTATTCTCAGCACTGTCCCTAATTTATACTGACATGTACAAACACAGACGCACAATAGGTCCTGAGCGGCATGTTGTTGCCGAAGACAATATTGTGCTGATTCAAGATCCAAGCGAGGTCCCGGAATCCTTGTTTCGTCAGGCTGGAAAGTTCTTCAAGAGATTCGATGCTGAGACTTGCACGTTTGTGTCCAACATTACAGAGCAGTACCCGGACGACTAGGGAAGGTTAAATATCTCAGCTTTTTATGTTGGACTGGCGCGAGTTGTCGCTTGTTTTTGCTTTTCGGAACGCAAGCTTGGTGTTGGGGGGCTTTATTTACGGTGGGCGATCAACCATCTCATTAAAGGAGATCACAGTTCACCACAGAGGTGGTTTATGCAGCGAAAAGGAGTGCAAAGTATTGCTACAGTAGAATTAGTTTTAATTGCATGAGTAAGTAAGGCCGCTAAGGACTACTCATATTCTAAGCACTCTAAGCTCTTGGTAACATAGACAAGACGTCGGCTCGTATCACGTCGATTTGATTACGTCTTCCAAAACACCCTTCTCAGCAAGTTTTTTCACCCACGTATGCAACGCGGGTCCGTAGTCCTTCTTGCGGCCCTTTACTCGTTGCTCATCATCAGATATGGCCATCAATTCTGAGCGGTACTCGCCCATAGCGGCCTTGACGTCCACGACGAGCTCTTGGTGAAGCTCATAAGCACTCTGCGTGTCAAGGCATGGCCGCTTGATTTTTTCCTGTAGAGCTTCAGGAACTTGTGCCTTTGCAATGTCTAATTTAGTGAGGTTAAAGTCGGAAAGTTGTGACTCATCCTCAATGTCTAGGGGAGGCTTTTCCGCGGAGATGAGGTCTTTGAATGCGGAAAGGGATTCGGTGTTCGTGTGTAGATATCGGAGAGATGCAGCGGCGCGGGCAATAGTTTGTGAGTAGGAGGCGAGCGGGCTCTGACAGAGAGCTAGAAGGTTGAAGGAGAGCTGACTCTCCTCGTATTGCAGCATTCGACCTTCGATCTGTGGTCTTGCAACACTTGTCCAATCTCCAGTATCGGGGACACGATCTAATGGAAGAATTAGCCAAGTCCCGAAAGAGTCACTGAGAGCATACCCAGTCTGTGCGGCTTATACTGGAGCCCATCTAACTCCCACACAAAACCCCCGGCGGGAACATAGGCAATGAAGTGAAAACCATACTCTGTATTTGATTTCTTCTTTCGTGGAGGTGCCCTTTTGCCCTTCTTTGCTGCTGGGCGTCTCTTGCTCGTACTGGCCTTCGCATCTGATGCCTCGTTCTCCAGGAATAGATCGGCGTTGAGATGGTCCATCCGACGAGTGAAAGAGTTGTGTATTGTGCGGATGAAGTTGTTTTTGCTGATTTGGTGGCCCCTCAAGGCAGTGTTGAGGTCCTTGGTTGACTCCTTGAAGGCTTGGAGCTTTTCACCGAGGTCAATTCCTTCGGCGTTCATGACAATATTTAGCATGGCAACAGTGGCACATGCATTGCTCGTGGTCTATTCAAGGTCAGACGCGATCATCAAAGATTGGAAGATCCTTACTTGATTCGCAAACCATACACCAGTTGCATCCTGTTCTTCGCTCTCCTCTTCGAGCCCAGGCAGATACTGAAATAGAAAGATCAAACCATATACCGGCTGTCTAGAAGATCTCAGCATGTGTCGTGATACCAGAGGCTCCTTGTTGTGTCTTACGGTAGAAGTGCAAGTGAATCTTGGTCAATGGTGAAGATTTCCTGCGCTTTAACATTGCAAACTCCCAAGTCTCGAAGAATGATGTTGAAGAAGGCTGGCTCTGATTCAAGCTCTATCCAGCCTTCCCAATCCTCGATATCCTTCAGAGAGAGCGGAGCTAATGCTTCGTCAAGGAGTTGGTCAGACTCGATGCGATGGTTCAACTCGTTTGCTGCCTCACTGGCCTTTCGCTTGGGATTCCTCCTTGGGCCACTCATGCTGACTTGTGTAGTGGTCTGTAGAGGAGGCTTGGAAGCTAGGCGGTTAGAACGACGCACAAAGGGCGCGTCTCCTGGAGACTCTTCACACTGCATCTTGTCGTCAGCTTGAATTGCATCCTCCATTGTGGAACATTTGTCGAAGGAGTGAGAGGGGGAACGTAGAGGAAGAAGAAGACTGCGCTGTGAGTATCAAATTATAACTCCCCGCTCAATAGATGAAAAGACAAACAGGACTGATATGTGCGGTGGATTTTTTTGATGTCTTTTGATGTTTGTGTGTTGTATGCTATGCCTACCAGAACAGCAAGGCATGCACATATCCAATCCAATCCATACCTGGCGGACAGGTGCTACCAAAAGTGCAGTCAAAATGTTACATATAGAAAGAGAGGGGCACCGAGACGAATCTTACCTTGTGCGTGGTAAAAGAATCGAGCTCAAGCTATCATCATGCCTATCCGCCTCTCCTCTGACAACGGCTTGCAGTGTTTAACAACGGGTAGGGTGATATATCTACAGACAAAGCACATTAGAGTCTTGATCATTTATCTAAATACAAGGGTATCCGGGCATCAACTACCTATGAGATAGCAAGTTCCACTCTGTTGAGCTATTAATTCATGATATGCATTGGCAGAAGCTGGGAACTGTTGCATGAATGTCAGTCAAGTTAAAAGAGAATGAGCAGGTATAGAAAGACGACAGCTTTATGCTGTAACCAATAAGCATGCAGCTTGCCTGCATCGTTAGCGCGAAAAGGAGCTATCGGCCAATCAGTATCGTCCATGAAAATACGGATAGCTAGGTACCTACATGCTTGACCTTGGGGCACCATTAATAGTTGTTATCAAAGAAAAGGTCTCTTCGCAAGTTGTTACTGAGTAAGAGATTCTGGCGGCGATTGGTGGTCCAGAGCGTCTGCAAGCAACTAGCTGCCTGTCCGAAAGCGTTTGCAAGCCACTGGAGCTCAGGATCCAACTGCCCTGTATCCACTGTAGCTCCAATTTGCAGGGGCCAGTCGCGTCCAGTCCAGCTAGACGTGACGCAGTCTAAAGGAATTTCCATCATCCACCCGTGAAAACTACAATCGCTTTAGTATCAAAACATTAACTCTCGACAACGACTTCAAACTTCAACCTCACCCAACGCGCAATAACCAGTCGCTCCATCAATTTGAGGCTGCGACTTGGTCTTCTCATTCATGATTTGTTTTTCTAGCGCGTCTCTTTCTCCGTAATGCGAATGCCATGAGCCCTTCGACTCCCCGCCTGCGGTCTGGGTTCCCAGCTACCCCAGCTACCACTGCTCGACGACATAACAATCAACAGACTCCCAGCTCAGCCGGCTCACCATCGTACGGAAAGGGTTCTTCAACGAGGTCACCTTCTCTACCTCTTGCGCCCGAGAATGTTCAACCCCAGGCCACCCTTAGCCAGCCTGTTATTCCTCTGACCGTTCTCGATGCTCCTCAGCAACGTCTCTACGCATTTGGCGTCTACGTCTTGTTGTGGGCTTGGAAGCTCTACGATTGGCTTCAAGTGGTTGAAGATGGCGACTCTTCTTGGTTCCTCTTCCTAAAATGGATTTTTATCGACTTTGCCTACCTATTTGGCCTACCAGAATTGAGGATACCTTGGCTTGAGCTCTCACAGCCCGTTGTCACCACTATCTTCTCTTTGCATTTGGTGCTCAACTACATGCTCATGTTTAACATTCCTGTAAGCCCTCGAAGATTGTCCCGGTATTGAACAGCGAAACTAATAGATATATAGATCCCGTGGCAATCATGGCTCCTGGGCTTCGCCAAAGTTCTCTACGACCGCGAAATATCAATCTCCGAACATAATGTCAAAGTCTCGACTATTCTAAACAACCATTCCCTCATCATGGGAAAGCAGATCATCAACATCTTACCTGAAGGTTCTGCTATCCTGAACCCCGAGGCAGCTCCATTCTGCCTGGGCGCAAAGCCAAAGAATGTTGCATCACTGCCCATCTACTTCAATGCCACCATCCCTGCCGAAATCGAATTGGTTCGCATTGACCTTGAGACAAACAAGGAGGAAACAATCAAGATTTCGAATCGAGAAGTTAACAGGGTAGCCAAGCAGATTCGAGAGCACACCGCTGATCAGACTACGTCCGGTTTTCAGTGGGACTATCCGGTTAAGAAGCCGGGTGTCTATCGACTTGGAAGGGTTTTGGACGAGTACAAGCTCGAGGTTCAGCGAGCCACCAGAGATACATATGTTGTGCCTTGCCCTCAAGCTAGAATTCGAGCGTCTTCAGATCCTCACCGCTGTATTCAGGAGCTTTCTGACCTCTCTCTGGATGTATACGGCACACCTCCCCTCAAGATTGTGTACAGCCGTACGATCAATGGCAAGGACCACAGCTTCCATTTCCAGAGTCTTCAACCTGAAGGATTTTCATCACCTCTTCTCACGGCTTCTTCAAGTCTCGTTCTGGAGAGCCAGGATGACATCTCTTGGGTGCGACCCGCCAAAGTGACAGTCGGACTTAACGAGTCCATGACCTCCGCTGGAGAGTGGGAGTACTCAATCGATGAGGTTCGTGATGCTTTCGACAATATTGTCAAGTACGCTGAGTTGGAGGAAGATGACAAGTCCCGATCAAAACTCAAGTACGGCTTCAAAGTCAAGGAGAGACCTAGAGCGAGCATGAATGGCTGCGACATGAGGAATCCCTTCAAGGTTGCCAAGGGTCGTTCCGTTAGGCTTCCTGTGGACTTTTCTTTGACCGGTTCCAAAGACGACACATCCCATGAGGTCACCTGGCTATTCTCATCCATTAACTCCCTAACCAACAGTGGAGAGCACGGCGATCAGGTCTCAATTGGAAACTACAACGCTAAGAACGCACTGGATAAGCCATTTGTCTCGGAGCCAGGTCTCTACACCTTGAAAACCGTGTCAAGCGGATCTTGCAAGGGTGAGGTAAAGGAGCCCTCTTCCTGCCTTCTCCTGAACCCATTAGAGCCTTCGCTTTTGATTCGCTCAGAGGAAATTCCCGATAAATGTGCAGGCAACTCTATTGGACTGAGGGTGGACCTGGATCTCGTTGGAACACCACCCTTCGTTGTTCGGTACGACATCGTTACCAGTGACGGGCACATCGAGAAGCAGACTCACCGCGTCTCTGGCCTGCGATCTCAGTTGGAATTGGTGCCCAAGATGGCAGGTCATCACAAGTATATCTTCAAGTCTATTGATGATGCTGTGTATGACAACCTGCCTCTAACCGGCGAGGACAAGGTTTTGGAGCAGGTTGTGAAGCCGGCCGCCTCAGCTAAGATTGCAAGTACCAGCGGTGTTGTTAATGCTTGTCTTGACTCTGAAGTTGAACTTGACGTCCTTCTGTACGGTGAGGCTCCGTTCAATCTGGAATGGGAGATTGTTCATGACGGTAAGCGCAAGTCTGAGCGAGTAACCGGTGTTCAAGAGAACAGCTTCAGGATCAAGACCAACACCCTTCGCAAGGGTGGAGAGTACATTCTTGCATTGAGCAGTGTTCAGGACAAGCGAGGTTGTAAGACTTTCCTCCAGGATCAGGTCAAGATCGCAGTACGACGCCAGCAACCACGAGCCGCCTTTGGCTTTGTTGAGCATAAGCAGAAGATCATGGCTGTCGAGGACACTCACCTGCGACTGCCTCTTCGTCTCGAAGGAGAACCTCCTTTCGAGATCAGCTACAGAAACCTTAAAGGCAATGGCGAAGTGATGACCAAGCGTGCCAACAACGCAAACGACTACCTTCTTGTCAAGTCACAGGGCGTCTATGAGCTCGTGGATGTGCGCGATAGCCAGTGCCCTGGATCTGTCGTGCCATCAGCATCTCAATTCGAAGTGGGCTGGTTCCCGAGACCAGAGATCTCAATCGTTGAGTCTCCCAGTATCAGTTCGGATGGCAACATTTTTGTCAAGCAAGCCATCTGTGAAGGAGACATTGACGGCTTCGAAGTCAACCTCAAAGGTAAGCAGTTAGCAATTCTTTCATCTGGCACTCTTATTGACTCATTACAGGATCACCTCCTTATCATGTTGAATACGAGGTTACCCATAAGTCATTCCAGGGCGCAAAGGCCTTCACGCGAAAGGACTTTGACGCAGCTCTTGCTAAGGCAGCCATTTCTATGGATACTACCAAGGCTGGCGATTACACCTACAAGTTCTCTGCTCTTGCCGATAATCTCTATAACAGTGACAAGAACTTCAGTCCTCTTACTGTTACGCAGCGCGTAAATGCCAAGCCTTCTGCTGGGTTTACGAAGCCAGGACAGTTGTTCAAGTACTGCATGGAAGAGCAAGAACACGAAGACAAGATCCCAATCAAGCTCACTGGAGTTGCCCCCTTTTATGTCGAGGTTGAGATCAAGCACCAAGCTGGCTCTCCCGCCGAGACTTACCGAATCCCCTCGATCGACTCAAACACGTATGGTATCAGGATTCCTCGTCAGCACCTCCGTCTTGGTGCCCAGCAAGTTCGCATTCGCACTGTTAGGGACGCTCGAGGCTGCCAGCGCAAGTACGAGATTGGAGGGCCCTCGGTGCAAATCCACCTGTACGAGGCGCCGTCTATCTACCCTCTAGAGTCTCGACGCGACTACTGTGTGGGTGAGCGTATTGCATATACTCTATCTGGTACACCTCCGTTCGACATCTCATACGACTTCAACGGCCGATGGAATGCTAAGTCGCAAACGACCAACTTCCGCCGTATTGCGGAGAAGCCTGGCGAGTTCACCATCACTAGCATCTCAGACAAGGCCAGCGAGTGCCGAGCCGCGGTCAACATCCCCAAGACTATCCACCCACTGCCCAGTGTCCAGATCAGCCGTGGTAAACAATCTCGGGTGGACATCCACGAAGGCAATGAAGTGGATATTCTGTTCGAATTCTGGGGCACACCGCCCTTTGAGTTCACCTACACACGTAGCTCTAACGCTAAGAAGGGCCAACGCAGTGTTGTTCTCGAGACAAGACACGATGTCTCATATGAACATAGCAAAGTGGTCAAGGCGAGCCAGGAGGGTACGTACGAGGTTGTTGCGATCAAGGATAAGTTCTGCTCGTTCTCGACTCAGCAGGTGGAGAAGAAGCAAAGAAGATAGAGTTCTCAAGAATTGAGATCAGATACGGGTAAACATAGTTTGAAAAATTTTTCACGTTTTGGTTGTTTGATATGTAGGTAATGAATGGATTGTATAGCCAGGGGCAAGGACGAACTACAATGAGAAGGGACACTGAGTTGTATATATGCATCTATACCATGGCATGGCGTTAAGTAGGGTTAATCAGAATAATGTTGAATAAGTAAGGCTCTTTTTACGTTCAGGTGTAGCAATAAGTCTTAAACGCATAAATCGAGAGATTGATATAAGTCATGTATTAAGTGCAAATGCAGTTGGTCTGATGTGCATCAGAGTTCTACCTTAGGTTTAGTGAGAAGAAAGGCTCAACTCTGCTCTGCAAGGGTCAACTTATATGGCCATCTGCTTCTTCAAGCCTGTAGGAGGAAGGAATAAGCGCAATAGGTGTTGACTGGTACTTTCCTCTGGCTTACTCACGCTTGCCTCACATAAGAAAGTTAAGATGGGGAAAGCTCTTTTATATTCTTGGTTTATCCTCGACCGACCGACACATTCATATAACAACCTTTCGCCTTTTATTGCTATTAATTAGCAATGGATCTTGGTTATTATCATGAATACTAAACCTTTTGACAATGGATTACTCAGCTTTTCCATCAAGGACAACGATTTGCTCGAATGCGAAGACAAATCACCCTGCACCCCCTCCTTGGATTTGGGCTACAGAGTCTTTGGGAGTCCAGACAGATCTCGAAGCACTTGTCTGTGGTTGGCTCCATAGGCAGGCCGAAGATTCCATAGCAGCCAGAATACTCGACCCTGTCCGGCTCCATTCGTCGGCCTTGGACATAAACGGTGGTCTATAGGCGATGGATTCGGATCTCAACCGTCCGAATAAAGAACTTTGGTTATTGGCCATATTACGATCAAATTTGTCTCAATAAGACAACGAACCTATCACGGGTCAGTTTGTTACTAGTAGGTAGCAAGCAAGCTACAAGGCTACTATCCTTAGCCTCGCAATGTACGGAAGGCTTAGAACTACCACCTTGGCAGAGGCGCGAGCAAAAACTACTTCCCGGACCTGTATTACTGTCCTTACTTTTTAGTACACTGAGGATGTTCAGTATACCTCTAGTACATATATGACTGGCCATTCTGGATCCGGAGATTCAGGCTTGGAAGATGAAATAAGCAATCGTTCTAGGCCTATCTTCAATGCCTCTGGTCGAATCTCAAGCTTTTGATGACATCCTTCCCCCCTTCAATGCACTTGCTCTGCCTTCCGCCACAAGCCCAACGGTTGCTTATATGGGCAAGGTGTACTTGGTCTGGAGATGTAGGGAGGTTACTTCGGTCTGTACTTTACACAAGAATACCTTCGACTCGCTCAGACGGATCAGCAACTATCGATTGACCAGACAGGCATTGGCTATAGCACGAATACTAAAGAACTTACAGAGTGCGTGAGACCAATGTTATCAGCAAAGCTCTCAGACGATTGTAACACTGACACCGACGTCATCTCTCATGTTATTTAGTGCCAAGACTGGTCCTGACCTCGGTAGTGCCTCGTCTCGACCTTCTAGTCTGTGATAGCGCAGTCTCGACTATTCGAAAGCGATGCCATGTCAAAGTTTAACAGGGACTGGATGACAGGGGATAGAAATTGGATACGCCATATTTGTGTCATCGTCCATCTTTGAGGTCTACTTTCTGACCTTTAATTGCTCACAATACTCTATCATTGGGATCATAAGCATTCGGGAATACGCTGCGTATCACATCCCTTATGAGTGTTACTGCACAAGCGTCGGAAACGTTGATATGAAACAGCAAACAAGCAAACTTGGCCACCATCATCTCTTCGTACAACACAAGCATCGGCTTCATACCGCATTCTGTCCACAACCAACGGGTCCAGGCCAAGCCAAAGCTCAACGGTAAATCAAGATGGCACCCATTTCTGCGGTGCAACGGCTGACGGATACTACACTATGGCACTATGGACAAAAGCCCCTTCTCAATAAAGCCTCTCGCGGGAATCTGTGTGTCCAAACTTGCTCCAACCCCACCATGCGAAACGGTCCAGAACTCAATCGATCTGCACCTCCTTGTGCCACACCTACACAACCTTGCAAACGTTAATAAGGACGTGTTGGGTATTTATATCTGCCACCTGTTCTCTGTTGGCTTAAACTCTTTGGTCAGTAGTTTCCGACATTTCCGTGGTTTCGTCCTACTTTGTGGGTAATTTATAAATGTTACTCTCCATCCACGATGCTACCCATATCCTGCCAATTGACTATCCGAATATCACAGTAAACACGTCGACAGAACATAATTCTAAACTCGATACAGACCCATTGGATTTTCCCAGCCCAGCGCCAAACGCAAACAATAAACGTTGAATCAGGAGATCAAGCTCCATACCTACAAAGGCAAAGCCCACAGGCACAAACAACGAAATTCAACCACTTAGCACCCTGGGTCATGATGGACACGAACTAGTTGGATGCCGAGCCAAGACTGGCTCCCAAATGACAATGACATTATCGCAGGTATCAAAAAATATTCATCAGACGTTCCAAACACCCCGGAAACAAATCCACATACGCGCCGTTTGTGCCTAAGCCAGGCAACAATCATCTCGCTGACTTGCTAGCTTTCTGTACCTTTGCTTGATGCCTTTGTTCGGCAAGGGATCCGGGTTCAACACATCTCCCCGATCATAAATGCGAAATATACGACAAGAAAAATCTTTCTTCCATGGTGGCCAACACGAGAACCCACCAGTGTCAGGACACCCATATTGTCTCCGAACGCCATACTCCTCATGATGTAGCGTCGCGTCTACATCAGACACAGATCCAAGGACTAGTACCAACTATATTGATGGCTCAAACATAGGTACGCTGGCGCTTTTCGGGTGGGCTTTGGCCATCCATACGCCCTTGGCTGCTTTGTGAGATGCCTGTTGGGAAACTAGCTCGGCTCGCGCTGGTGGGCGTCAAGCCGTACTGGTTTGCGCCATTTACCATACCATAGCCCTGGTCCATGCCTGTGGTCATGGAAGATTGCTGCGGCATCTGTCCTGGTGACCAAGTGGCACCAGTCGCTGGCGGTGTGGGTGTTGACTCAAACTTGAACGTTGTTCCGCCAGGAGTGTTCAGGTTGGTAGGAGGGTTCATGTAGCCTGCACCGCCAACTACATATCCTGAGCCTGACTCTTGTTGAGTTGAAGGGTCATAGCCCTTGAGAAGATAGCTCAAATGATTTTCGACAATCTTCTGCATTCCACTCTTGGTGAATGGCTTAGCCAGAACTCCGTTCATACCTAGACATGTAAGATTAGCTCCCGTTCTCGATGGCGATTCAAGTACGACTAGTGCTTACCATGTTCGAAGTAGCAGTGGACCTCGTCAGATCTGATATTTGACGTCATAGCAACAATGGGAATGGCAGGGTGGTCTTGTCGGATATACATAGTTGTCGAGACACCATCCAGCTTAGGCATGATGATGTCCATAAAGATCATGTCGAAATGGTCACGGGCGACACTCGTAATACGGCTATATGCATCTGCTCCATTTTGCTAATTAATCGTCAGTCAACTGGCCCTGCAAGGTCGTTTGTGGAATCACATACAGCATGCTCGACTTCACATCCCATCGACTTGAGGAACTTGATACCAATCTTGGCGCAAGTTGGGTCATCTTCGACAAGGAAAATTCTGGGTTTTCGAGACGCCCAAGTGAGGGCCGAATTGGTTGAGGAATTTGAATTGGCATGTGTTTGGATGTTGATGGGCTGGGGAGCAGGAACTTCCTGCATGGCGTTTGCGCTGGACTCATTCGGCATCGCATAAGGGATCTTGTGGATGTGATCTGAGTGGAAAGGGTCAATGCCGACGGTTTGACCCACGGGATACACGGGGTAGCGGTTGATATCGTTCATTGGATCATGCATCATAGGCATTGAGGCTTGTGGGATGACAACTGCGGAGTCTGCCGGAGATCCATACACACCCTGGAGACGTTCCAGCTCTCGGTCGGCAATTTGATCGGGCGTCACGCTGGACAGAAGCTCCCGAGCTCGTCGCAGTTCTGGAGCCGAATCGTCGCTTCCATCCAGAGGAGATGTTCCAACATTTAGGTGCATGCCCTGTTGATGGCGATTGCCTGAAGGTGAGAGGTAATTAAGCATTTCATGCTGAGATTGCTTTTGCGCATTGAGCATTTTTTGCAGCGTCAAAACCTCATTTACAAGGAGGCGATTGGTTTGAGATACTTCGGTAAAAAGCTCCTGGAGCTGTTGCACTTGCTGCTGAGTAGCTGTGAGTTGTTCAGTCATGACGCTGATATGATGGCTGGTTGTGAAGTCCTCTGTGGCCTGCGTTCTCCTAGGTGCAGGTGCCTTTCGTCGAATGTTATCAAGATCGTCCTTGCTGCCCACCCTGAAATTGGGATGCTTGAACTCGAGTGTCTGAAATATAGGTCAGTATTTGCTTGACCCTCAGTAGTCAGATGAACTCACATTAGCACCATTGGCCGCAGAACCACTGTCATTTGTTTGTCGCACTTTGTGGAAATCATATTTGTTCAATTGCCGGACAAAACTGGCCATGTTGCTATGCTTGAAGTGCTTAGGCAGGATTGAACGTGTGAATTTCTCATTCTGGCGCTATTAGTATTTGATGGTCGTAGTCAATATCAGTTCGAGCTTACCTCGACAACAACGAATGTATCGCCATCCTTGCCCCATCTGGCGACATCTTGATGCGCTGGATCTTCGAGCATCCTTGAATCTGTTAGCATTTGATTTCCAGACAGCTATAAGTAGCCATACCGATAGAGCTTGCGAACCTATCTGAGGTGTTAGTTATGATGTAATTAGCCACTGTTGTCTAGTCGACTTACAAATTCGCTGGCATTGCTGCCACCAACCCCGGGGGTTGAGGTTCCGTCGCCAGACATTTTATGAGTTGAAAGTGTCTTGGCTACTACTAAATTTCACTTCAGAATGATCTAGCCCTCGGTTTGCTGTCGGGACAATATGGTTCGTGGAAGAGTCGTTGCAACGGATAACGGATGGAAGAGGCGTTTAACCGGGCCGAGTCGCCGTTGATCGCTGTCGAAACTTGGATAACGGTAAGTAGAATGAGAATGATTTCGAGTCTTTCGAGTAGACGATAAATGATTTTCGATGCGCCGAGGCAAGATGGTAACGAATGGTGTAAGGGCCTGATGCAGACTCGAGAACGGACGCGTTGATGTTCAGTCGTAACCCAGCAGGTCCAGGGGTTGGAAGGCTTTGCTGGTTTAAGTGCTCTGGATGGAGGAAGAGGCTCTTCGCAGAGAGATCGAGGGCGATGATGCGATAGAGGGGGTCGTCGCAATTGCAAGACCAAGGGGCTGAAAATGGAGGGAATGAAGAACGGGAAACGGGGACAGGGCCTGAGTTGTATCTCAAGACAGACAGAGTTGGGAGACCGTGTGAGCGGAAGTGGGCACAGGCGTGGGTGGAACGGAATAGCCTGAGCCTGCTTTTGTCTCTGAACTGAACTAGAGTGGCTTGGGCTTTGGCGGGGGGGTACTTGTGACTTGTCTCTTTGCCTAGGGATGTGGATATCGCCAGGTATCCAGTACCTAGCGAAGCTTGCTCAATCACGCTCTGTTTCGAGAGCAGATGGCACTTCCCACTTGAGCTGGGGCAGGAGGGTTCCGTGCTTTTGCTGGCACTGGCCCTGGTGCTGATGCTGATGCTGATGCTGATGTCGCTGCTGATGCTTTGAGCAAGGCGAAAGAGAAAAGCCTGAGCCGGAGTGGGCTTTTCCAGCCAAGGATGGCTTAGCCTGAACCAAGATCGCGGTGGGAATGAAGCGCTATTGCGCGAACAAGTCTGGCGGCCGTCCCTGTGGGGTGTCCCCTTGTGTCCATCCATAGCTTTTTGGTCCTTCCCAGCACTCAATGACACTTGGTTGGCTTCTTGGTTGCACTGGAGATCATCCCCAAACTCGACTGTGTGGAGATGATCATGGCGCACCGTGGCCACTACGTGAACTAAGCTCCGCTTGGAAGATCGTTAGCTGGTGAAGAGGTGAGAGAAAAAATCATTCAGCTGTTGAGATATCCATTCCGCTATTGTCCTGGCTTCGGCGCCATGTTGATCGTTTTCGCGCCATGTGTACGGAAGATAGGACATCCATCTCAAATAGTCTACGAAGCCGGTCACGACGAGACATTTGCTGCAAGAAAGACGGGTCCGTCAGATTTGTGTCCCTCTTTCCTTACCCCAATTGTTCCCGTCACTCTTGCCCAGTTATGTCAGGAAAGCTGTTGGAAGCTGTCCCGTGTCTTGGATCTATTCTGAAGCTATGCGGTGATATGCCATGCAAGGAGGCGGATGCGGGTTGGGTTATTCGAGAGTTGGGCAACAGACAACAAAGGTAAGAATTCTTTACTTTGTAAAGCAGTCAACTTCTGGCCGGTTTCGTGTCCATGGTGTTTGCACCATTGTGTCAGTTCAATCTTTTACCGTAACCAATCAACTCAAACCACAACCAGATGAGAAAGCCGTCGTTAAGTGCTTCCAGTCTTGAGCCCTGGGGCCACGTTCCTGGCTGCATTTGCAGTACGCTGTGGAATGCTGGAAATTTCTCTCACTTGATCAACGGAAGACACATGTCGTGGCCGTAACTCATGACTCGGATTCAAGACCCAGCAATTTGGGATTTTGCACAACTACTCCATGAATCCTGCCTGCAGCAACGATCGTGGCCCTCCCGGACACAAAGCCCTTGATATGAGATGGTGAGATGACGATGAGCTTAGATTGGATAATACCAAGCGTATGTCTACCTATGCTTAGGCCCCGGATAGAGGCATAATAATGTCGCCAGCCAAGTCCTGTTATCCGCTGGTCAAGCCAAATGCCAGAGTTACCAAGTAAGTCAGTAGTGAGACTCCCAGCCGTCGGGGATGAATAAGGGTCTGTCTCGAGGCTGTATTTGTGTTGATTCAGGACCCAGTATTGGGTGCTGGCGTCATGGCAAGCCCTGCAAAGAGATCTGCACGAGAATCACCATGCAGGAAGATCGGAGCGTCGAGCATAGGCCGTCAGGGATGAAATATTGGAAAATCCAGAGAGAAAACCTACAAATGACAGCAACGGAATTCGCAATTCTGTTAACAGTCTCCATTCTGCCTTGAGCAGCCGTTGGGAAGACATGAGGGTAACGTTCGAGGACAAGAGCTTATGAAAGAGTGAGGAATCAGTCCGCTAATTGTCGCTTGCTGCAGGTGTTTCGGTTATCGTCGAACCAGAAGGTCAGCCGAGAATTGAGACAAGCTCCGCCATCAGCCAATGCTTGAACACTATTGTATGACATCCGGTTTCAGCGGTGTCCATGCCCAGAATGGTTATCTTTCCTCGCATGGCACAGATTTAGCCGTAAGGGAGATCAGCAAAGCTGAATAAAGACGAATCAATGTTGAGTAACATCGAAACTGGAAGCAGGAACTTGATCTAGCAGTACCGGACCTGGGGTTCACAGTGATAATGCTTTTTTTTTAGCCTGTTCCTTTTCGCATCTATTGCTGCTATCGGAAATCGAGCACTGAACTATACTGTATTGCCCCAGTGCCTTGAGATTGTCGGGTAGCGAGTGTTGAAGATGTGGCTGCAGCGTCGCATTGAACGTCAAGATAGGCTATGAAAGAGCCCCGAAATTCTATCTCGAGAAGCGATTGTTTGAATGTGGAGGGCAAGATATAAACAAGTGAGAGGTCCATGATCGGTCGAGACCGTGGCCGTTGGCAAAGAGCGAGAACGAAGCGGGTAACTATCTCCAGTGCGACTGTATGAGCGGATACGGGCACACTGTGCATGAACCACAGCCGTGGAAACCGCAATCTATCACCTGCCTGAAGGCAATCTGGTTACGCAGTGCACGGCTGAGAATTTCTTTAGGAAAGAAGCAGGAAGATCTAGCGCTCATGCTTACCAGAAATGATTCTTTTCTTAAGGTTCCTATGAAAAGCGTCCGTGAGCTAACTTCTAGGATCCATTTGTGAGGTTATTTGATACAGGGGAGAGGACCCTGGATTCATGGGACTTACTCTTGGGCTTCGAAAGGACGACTTTTATCAGTCTTGGCCTTGGTCTAGGTACCCATAGGTATTCAAAAATTGCCGCCTACACGGTATATCTCCGTATAAACAGTTAGAGGGCAGCGTTCCAAAAACGACGCTTTTCGGGACCTCGTTTACTACTAGCGTACCAAAAGAAAACCCAAAAGCTTGCGCACGCCACCACCTAGATAGTTTACTACATGACTTGAGACCAGATAACCTGAGAGACATCTGCATCAAATTCTACGACCGAGACATGGGACCCAAGACATTTGAAAAACACCTGCGAATATTGTAGTAAATGAAAACAACATTTGACAGCCAGGCCAATCTACAACCGATTACAGGCTGGCAAGTGTAGGTAGGTACATAGTCTCACTGCTGAGGGCGAGAGAAAAATGACTATCATATTTCAAGTTTTGATATTTCATTGTCTCAGAGATTTCCCTCATTCGTCGAGGGACCGTGCCGAACAAGGGCAAGTTTGGACAAATTCTTAGTCAATCACTAAACAATTCCAACTGCCAGAGGCCCCATGTCCCCTCTAGCAGAGGTTATTTGTTGTTTTCCCCTGTCTTTGAGAAAAGATGCCAGAAAAGAAATCAAATGACCCGAAACTTGTCGGACCGCCGACGAAACCGCCTGAATAACTGTTGCCACTCTCAAGTTTAGTCCCCAATCGGGCGCTGCCGCCTCCCGGGACCGAAGCGACGCCACCTCTTCTCATTCGATGAGTGCTGCTTGTTCCTGAGCATGTTGATATGCCACCAGGCTTGTGTGTCAATCGGCTTCATTGAGAGACGCCATCATCTAACCAGTTTTCAACTGTCAGCTGTCTGTCAAAAAGTCAAAACCCCTCCTCTAAAGCCAATAGCTCCTTGATAAGCGAAACTAAGAATTACTCGTCCTCGAGGGGCAAAAAGGACATGACCTTAGAGCAGGATGCGAAATACACTAGTCAAAGAGCCCGCTGAGTTCCTTCTAAAGTATCCTAAATCATACTACACTTATCCAAGTACTTTTGTTACTTATTAGCATCAAGGTCGTAAGCTTTCTGACCTCCCCTAGCTCGTCTACACTTGCCGAGAAACAAACAAAGCGGAACCACTAGGTTGAATGTTGGGTGCTGTCAAGATCTGACTGGTTAACCGGTGCGGCAAGCAGTGAAAGTTCACGAGCTAGGACCCGGATATAGCGAGCTGGATTGGCGTGCCTGATATAATGAGCGTACTGTGGAATGTTGACCGAAGTATATTGGGACTTATCGTTCAACGCCGGGTAATTTCATTTTCAGAGCAGGTCGGTGAAGACTAAGGTAGGCGACGGTATGGATTGGCTTGACATGTTTTGAGGATTACCTCAGCAGAACACCACACCCACCGAGGTGAAAGTCCCTACACCGAGGTGAGGTGGGGAAGTTCCATTGATTGAGTCACTGGAAATTTGACCTAACCCCACGATTTGCGCGCGCTTCAACTCAACTTCACAATATTGCCTATGCATCTAGACGCAACGCTCTCATATCGACAAGCCAACATGTCGAACAAGGGCAACAGCGGAAAGGGCAAGAAGTCCTCAAAATCAGGAGCCGAGAGCAAAAGCGAGGATGTTCTCCAGGCGGTTGTAGGTGACATGGCGGGGTATCCTTTTGTTCAAAACCGGCGCAAGCTCACAGCGTATTTTTCAGGTCCTTGCCGACTCCTTTCAAGATAGATTCAGGCCCTTCACTATTGAGAGGCCAAGAGTAAGGCTCCCTTGAACCTCGTATGTGTACTCATACTAATGAGGCTATTCACAGTGTCTTCTCCCTCTGGCAAACACACCTCTTATCGAGTACACCCTAGAGTTTCTGGCCATGAATGGTGTCAACGAAGTCTACATCTACTGTGGTGCCAACACAGATCCAGTCGAAGATTACATCAGCCGATCTCGATGGTCAACAGCCGCGCGCACATCTCCCTTTTCCGTTCTTCAATTCGTCCGAGTCTCTGATGCGCGATCAGCCGGTGATGTCCTTCGAGATATGGACAAGCGATCTCTTGTTGATGGTGATTTTATCCTCGTACATGGCGACCTCGTGTCCAACATCATGCTTGGTGGTGCTTTGGCCGCGCATCGAAAACATAGGGAAGAGAGCGCAGCCAACATCATGACAATGGTGTTGCGCAGTGGTGGGGAGGATGATCACCGAACAAAAACAAATGGAATCACACCTGTTTTTGTGGTCGACACAAAGACTCAGAGATGTCTTCACTACGACGAGATAAACCCCTTGGCAAGCGATCGATACATGACATTAGATCCGGCTGTTGTGGATGAGCTCTCAACAGAATTCGAAGTTCGATCCGACCTCATCGATGCTCAGATCGACATTTGCACTCCCGAAGTTCTGGCGCTTTGGTCAGAGAGCTTCGATTACGAGCTTCCCAGGAGAAACTTTCTGCACGGCGTGCTCAAGGACTGGGAGCTGAATGGCAAGATGATCTATACCGAGATTTGCGAGGAGGGCTACGCAGCACGAGCAAGCAATCTACAGCAGTACGACGCCATCAGCCGTGATGTTCTAGATCGATGGACATATCCTTTTATCCCAGAGTGCAACATTGTTCCCAAGCAGGCGTACCAGCGTCACAAAGCTGGTCTTGTGGTCGAGCATGGTGCATTCTATGCCACTACCTCCAAGATCCAGAACTCTATTATTGGACGCGACAGCAACATTGGCCAAGAAAGCAACATCTCTAACAGTATAATCGGACGAGACTGCAAAATTGGTAACAACGTGATTTTGAAAGACTGTTATATCTGGGACGAGACCATAATCGAGGATGGCGCAAGGGTATACCGATCTATCGTGGCAGAGTCCACCACCATTGGCAAGAACTCATCCATAGCTGAAGGCAGTCTTATTTCCTTCAACGTCGACATCGGCGAGAACACTAGACTACCTAAAGGCACTGCCATTTCAAAGGTCGATTCTGGCAATAATCCCTTGGCACCGGATACCGAGCTGCTTGGTTCTAGTACCAATGCCGCCACATTCAAAGACCCCGAGGACGAGGAAATCGACGAGATGGACCCATGCCAGCTCCAGAAGAGCCTCATCTACAACCTTGCCCAGTTCAATATCTCCACCTCATCCGTATCAACACTATCTTCCGAAATCTCTGAAGATATCCCGGATGAGAGTTCCCTGCATGTTGACACTACCGACCCTTCCCGTCGCACCTCCTTTGCCTCTGACGATGCTGGCGACAAACTCTCATTCCATAGCGAGGCTGTCCACGGCCTGATTGATGCTCTTCGTGCTGAGTCTGGCGATTTTGACTCGGCCAAGCTTGAGTTTATGGGCTTGCGTCTCTCCAACGATGCCTCGGATGCTATGATGCGCCGAGCTGTTGCCACCGCATTCGCCCGTCGCGCAGTCGAGCTTATGACCCCTGAGCACGGTAGTCTCGAACCCAACAAGGCTGCCGAACAAGCGTTAAAGGCCCGTAAGGGCGCAACAAAGTTCATCAATGAGGTTGGAATCGGCGGTGACGATGATAACGAGGCCGAGCAAGTCGAATTCATCATCGCTCTCCAGAAGGCTCTTACACGTTGCCAAGGACCTGAGCAGTCCCGCGTCGGCATTCTCCTCGCCGCTATGCTACAGCAACTGTATGCGTTCGATATCCTCGAGGAGGAGGGTATTCTTAGTTGGTGGGAGAATGAGCGTGCTGTTGAAGGCGAGGCTATGGCATTGCTGAAGGAGAAGTGCCGCGTGTTGGTTGAGTGGTTGGAGAACGCTGAGGAGGAGGACGATAGCGATGATGAATAGACAATTGGGCATTATTCTCTCTGTAAATACTGTGGAGTTCAAAAGAAATAAAGTAACGTGACTTCTAATCGTCACATTGTCACCCAAGTCATCTTGCTATATATTTCCATAGGCTCACTTAGTCTGTCTCCTCTGCCACTCATCAGAGGCCCAGGATGTATCGTGTAACGCATTGCCTTCATACAGGCAGTTAGATGAACGTGCTTAATCTACTGTTAGCGTGCGTTGCACGGCGTTTCGGCCTTTCACCATCTGGTACTTGGTAATGATCAACCGCCGAGCGTAAGAGGATCCAGGATAACTCGATCGAATATTAGTTCTCACCCTCAACAGGCTATCGTCGATTTGGTCGCCGCAGGATGATCCCAGCGTTCCATCCGCCCACAGCCATGCTTGCATTTGGTCATGAATTCGTAAGACCAGAAACCATATGAACTGTCTAGGCACATTGCTTGGGCAACCATATACCAGTAATCAAGTCTCCTGTTATATGGGATACGTTGTTTAAAAATAGTATCCACAACATCGGATATGTGTGATACCTTCCGCTAGAAGTATCATGAAATAACCCCAACCTTGACTTAGTTGCCATATTATAACTGATTTATAATATAGTGCGCCGGCTTAGTCTTTACTCAACCGCAAAGTTAGATTCAACTGACCTCAAATTGGAGCATTCTCCGGCTCGATAAGCCCCGTACAAACACACCACTACAGTTGTGGCATCTTTAATTCGTATGATCTCCTGCCTATTCAACATGTGTGTATTGGGTGATCGATGGCTCTGGTGCTTAGCCTACCCTATATCATATAGATTATACAGTGTGACGATGTAGTTGATCGAATCTTTCAAAGCTCTGAAGAATTCAGTTTCTTTTGCTTGCTCAGATAGTACCTGTCTAGGTATCGGGGTGATCAGTCGGATGATAGAAGCAGCTTGATTATTCCCTGTGTTAGCTGATGATTAAGTTCAGTAGCTGTTGGAATATCACTTCAATGGAGTTTTTACCAACTTAACCTGATATGTTTATAGAAACCTCGTATTCCCGTAGAGTTTTGGCTCACAGGATCAAGCAAAGTCGCAAAAATATTGCGGCTTTGCAAACGATCAGGAACCATACCTCCTAGTTGTGGTAGAACGACTGGTGGTGACTTCAAAGCCATCCATATTCCAGATATTCAGCTCAGAAGGTAGGGAACGTTCTGGGCTTGTCATAAAATGAAATCCAGTCACGAGCCAAATGCTGCAGGTAATCAGGGCAGTCATGGAACGAGTGATAGCTGTAATACCGTGAAAACGAGAGCAAAATCACGCGAGTCATTTCCTGGTAGATGGTACAACACGATTCAGTTCTCTGGCGCAAATCATTCCCTATGGTAGTAAACTCGCGGTGATCATGAGCCGATAAAAGGACGCGTCAACAGTGTTGACATTTCATGCAACTATCACCAAACTCACCACCGCCACCGTCCCCAACGACCCTTGGAGTTGAAAACCCATGCGCATATCCCACCAAGATCGTCGCTGTCGGGATGAAAATAGCATTTCTAAAAATAGAGGCTAAATCTCTGTTTCTTATCTTGGTCATCTTCGCCTGCCTCTCACCAGTAATGCGCCATTGAGATCGCCGGAGTTGATATACTGTCCAAGCAACGATCGGCCCCCTTCACCACCTATTCTATGTATACTGTCATAACGGAAGGGACCAATTCAGGTACAAGCAGCGTGGAGAAGGGGGGGAGAATCCCCAAAAACCCTTCAAGGAGGGCAGATGCGCATGGGTAGGACGTGCGATGATGTAGTGATCAACCTGATCGTGTCCCCGTTGGGTATGGCAGGTCCAGTCAAACTTTTAAGCCCTGTAGTACCGAAGGCTTCTGGAAGAGGACCCTGATTCATCATCCTTGGAAAAAATGTGAAGTTTTCTCACAATTTGAAAATTGAGTGCTCTGAGAGACCATTCGCTTGCAGCACGAGCTGGTAACCGAGTGCGGAAAGATGGCGACGTCGATGATATATTCGAACTGCCGGTGATGAGATTGTACTACTTGCATAAGTACACAGTACAGAGACCCTCAACAAGGGAGAGGGGTGTGGTGGCTTTTATTGCAGTGTACGGCACCAGCCGCTCGATGATAGGCGTGCTCAGTTGACTGAGTTATAGAGACCATCAATTCTCATGAACGATCACCGTGATGAGAAGCGCTCCCTTGTTGGGAAATGTGAAGACATTCGAATCGGCATCCCCCTGAACTTGCACTTTAGAAAGCCAACATTTGATGCGTGAAGCCAATGCTCACCAGTTCCCAGACAGGAAGTATCTCGAGTATTTCTGTCTCCTGGATTGCACCCACCCCTGGAAACTGAATCGGCCGTGATCAGTCAAGATCTGGCTCCGATCCCACAAAGCATAGCGAATAAAGTTGCGGTTATCCAAAGTAGGGGTTCGCCGACGCTCCATGGAGGCTGACCACAGGGTTGCATTCGACTCCAGTATGCGGATACAGGGTGCTGCATATCAGGTGGATTAAGGTAGGGCTCGTTCCCAAAATGGGCGTTACCAGTGAAAGCTCACCCTGGCAAGCCAACAGGAAGTCGTTATTACCCTTCGCACATTCGTGTGACAAGTCTCCAGATAATAATCCTGCCGCAGGTATGGGTCGAGTAATCGCGGTTATATGCAGTTGTGATAATCAGGACCCTGACCATAAATGATAGGTATTACTCTGATTCCATATGATTTCTCAGAGGTGTTGGTAAGCTTCCACCAATTAATTGGCGGATGTATGCAGCCGGGGAACAATGGGACGAACACACGGTGAAAGTCACTAGCCCATTCCAATGTTTCGACCAGGTACTCTTGCAACTCAATCTCGATAAAATTAAATCGTTTGGTGGAGAGGCTAGCAATACTCTGCAATGACGTCAACGCCTCTAAAGAGCTTGCTGTTCGTGATGCTTCTCTCATCCATCATGCGGGGGCATTAGTGGAGTTGAAGATGATACATAGCGTCCAAATATGACTGGATCAAGGGGGTGCCACGTTGACAGCTCTAACCTGTTTGGTGATGGATGCGCCCATGTTTGTAGTATTTTTCTGATCCCCTGGAGCAAAGATTGTGAAATCCCTTGCCATTATTACTCCATGTTTTGTTCTAAAAGGGCTTTGATAACGGTTTCAGCCTCGTGGGTAGACTGACGTGGAAGGATCTTGAATAGCAACAATGACATCATAGTTATGGCTGCTGCATCGTGGCTGGACCCATCTGTTGCGACGAATAAAACCCTGGTCCCTGTAGGGCAAAAGCGACAAGTTTGGCGACATCTCCGTTCTGATGAACACTAATGTTCCGGAAGTCAATCGGGCGTATCACTCCAAGGTATTGATTGCCCATGCCCATACGGATACCAGTGTCAAGTTCCATCTTTCCCAACAGCTTCGGCATTGCCCGTACGGCACTTTCAGGCAACATTGCGCGCGGTACCGGTATTGAATCAAATGCGTCTCTCGTACACCGCCCACTTGGGGGGTCTGCAAGTCATCACGAGCCAGCCGTTATTTGTGGGGTTGACATCTGAGTAACACAGCACCTGAATTAATCGACGCTTGATGTCTTTATGTGAGCCAGCTTGAGCGTCTGGTGAACCAACAAAGAACATCTCAAAAAAAGTATAGCCGAGCCCGACAAGGCATTGTAAGTAAGCCATGACAAACATTATGGTAGACTATTCTCGAAAGGTTATCAAACCTGGGATTTGAAGAAATTGTTCGTCAACAAACCCCTAGTGAGATTGCCCTGTGAGGTGAGGAAGGGTGTGAGGGGAAGCGTTACATGGCGTACGCAACCCGCCCGAAAATTGTGTGGTGTTCACACCAAGTTACCCGCATGGTCGATGGCCGTTTTGAACCACTAGCCACACCTTCTTTGCCGTAGGGCAACGATGGCCGACCTGCCAGACTTGGAGGAGCATCAATCTTCAGACACGAAAGATGTCTCGAGCCGAGAAGTGTAGACCCGGTGACGATTTGGTAGACCTTTTCGCTACCACCCAAGCTAATATTGGAAATGGAGAGGAAATAGAATAGAAGTTGAAGCTCCATATCGTCACCGATGACACTGACGTAACCACCAAATGCATCGTAATCAAAGCTCGATCCCATGCACTTCCGCTCTGCTAGTAAAGGTAGTGATCCGGACAAGATCTTGCCGGACACGATCCAGGAAACAATTTGCCGAGATTAGGCCCAGACGAAGGGCTGCGCCGTTACAGATGATTGCGAAAAAAATGTATAGACCAGACTCAGAGAATTATATGGAGAGCTGGCTCGATGCACATTTCCGTTCTCAAGCTTCGCATGTAGCGGCACGGTCCTGCATCTCTGCTTGGTTGCACACCCAGGCTGGAGCGTGCAGATGGGACTTGGCTGGGATCAGGATGCGTTCCGAGATGGTACTAGATGGGACTTGACAGGGTAGCCCTGGTAAAGGTACAGCACGGCGTTTACTGAAAGCTCAATGCAGCAGAGACAGATCAAACGCTCTCAGCTTGGAATAAGGCAGCTGCAAATAAGCATTATCAATTGAGAGACTAAAGGACCTGTTAGTCAATTGCATGGCTGCTTTATCGTTGTGACTGTAGATGTTGCGTAGAGCAGGGGGATTTGAGGGTAGACTGTCACGGAAGTGTTAGAAACCAACGACGTTCAAAGGATTAGAAACATTGGTAAGGCATGCACTCCTTACATACTGCGAGTTTAAATTGACCACAACTTTCCAAATCGATTATATGTGGTCCATGCTGTTTATGCATGGCAATGCAATCGCGTCTTGCATTTGAATAGTAGTGTGAGCCATGGGCAGGTAGAAAGTTTGGTCTGGGATATCGTGGGCCTGCAAAATTGCTTGCCTATGCCTACCAAGGGTCGATTGTTCGAACGGTTGGTGCGTGTAAGCTACTGTACTAAGAGTTGCCAGCCACTTATACACCTCGGGACAAGATATCGCGAGAGAACAAATATGTGTCAAGAGAAACAAAAAGGGTTGGCCGCCATTACAGCACAGAAAAGCCACGAAAAATGTTTGAAAATAAAAATGCCGAGATGTCGTGATGAAAAGTTGACGATTATTAAGAAAAGGACATCTCAATATTCATTAATTAACTCCCCTTGAAGAAGGTACAGACGGAAGGGGGCGAAAGCCACGCGTCAAGCCACATCCATTACGCCACATCCATTGCGCCACATCCATTGCGCCACAATAACGCTCGGAGCCACAGCTGTCAGTCACGCACATGCCCAAGAAGCTGAAGTGTCAGGCAATGATCGACAAGATAAGGCAGTCAAAACATTGATCAGCACAGCTGGAATCGGTCCAGAACATGCAATTGGGCAATAATGTGCCAAGTATTGGAATCGAGCCCTGTGGCGTCGTCATGAAATCGCCTCTCACTGTGGCTGTGGAGTTGTCTGTCATCGAATCCGAATAACGGATTGGGTGTGCGGGGACCCAAAACCCGACGAACACACATGCAAACCCACGTGTCTATTCTCAATCTGGAGTGGGTGATGAAGATCTTTAATTGAAAAAAAAAACGGTAACAGTCACCCAAGAATTAGGCTAAGGGAGGGACTTCGGCGGCCGCTACAAACGCAGCGCATGGCTTTTGGAAATGGCATTCCCAACGTCCGAGCCAAACTGAAACAGGAAAAGCAGTATGAAGGTAATGGTTCGATTGTGACGACTAGGTGAATTTCTTTATTCGAACATACAGAGGATGAATAGGCTCCAAATCCTCGGCGTCCCTGAGACCAATTAAACGATCGAGGGACTACTCCGGAACATGTACTGGGTACACACAAGCGCGCCTGGACAAGAGATGGACCAGCAGTAAGGTAGTACCAAGACCAGGATAAATATTGACAATTCGAAAAGGTTCAGCACAGCCACGCGGGAAGAATAGAGTAGGTCCCTTCTAGCCTTGGAGCTATCATATTGATAGGCGTTCTGGAAATGATAGAAAACATCTGTGTTACTGAAGTACAAATTTTCACTTCGAAAACTCTAGCACAACATCTCACCATAGATAGACCATGGGATGCTCTGGTGAATGACTGGCCTGGTCAGGTGGTAGAACCCCAAAAGGGAAGGCCTAGAGACAGAGGTCATTTCAGGCCGTGGATGTGAGTGATGCAGATGAAAGGAACGGATGGGAACCCATCCGTTATGCCGCCAGACCGGGTACAGTATTGGAAGAAACAACATGCCCTGCCCTACGCTCATGTAGTTCACACACATTGTACGAATGCGGTTGCAGGACTTTCCAAATGAGCCATTCTCCGACCAATGAGACTCAGATGATGGAGGTAGGCAGCAGGGGGTACAAGGGAGCACAACGCATACACATCGCGGCGGGAAACGGGAGATGAGGCATGGCATGGCATGGCATACTCCATCCGCATCAGTCACGCTGTTTTGATTTTTTCTATCCCCAAGTACAGTATGTGGATGTTGATGACTAGCGTTTGGTATGTGTAGAACAATGAGATGGAGAATTTGTTTCCATAAGATGTCATTGGCTCCATGTCTTTAATTCACCAACTCGAATCACCACGAGCTCAAGTACCCGCTGAGCACGGCGCTGGGAGAGGGGAGGGAAAAAAAAGAAAGAAAAAAGTCTCAAACAATGGTTTAAATCCAGAGCCCCGGTCTCCGATGAAAGAGCAAGCACCTCGCGATAGAACTTTCGATGAGGGGTGATTTTGGCGTGGACAGCCGATGACCGACGAGGTGCTCTTAGATGTGAACCGATGACAGAGTAAAGATCCGATCCAGCTAGTGTTCGAATGTGGGTTGGGACCTCCACATCCCACGGCTCTGGCGTTCCTGCGTAAGGGTTACCGCTGTTGTATCCGAAGCGCTAGGACCACTGTCTTTTGGAAAGAGACAGCGAGAGAGACACAGACCGGGTCCCCGCCTACAGCTGCGAAGCGCTTCAGTGCATTACAGCACAGCATAGCACATAACAGAAACCGCCCGGGGAAATAACGGGATGGAAATGGGATAATTCTGGGTGGTCAAGCCTCACCCCTCTTCATCTAACCTCCGATACCTAAAGCCACTCTCACTGGTACGTATAGCAAGTACCTTTTTAGATTCAGTTGCACTTGCAGGCAGACGCGCACTTCTGTTAACTCAATCTACGGTCTAGAGAAAACCTAACGCAAGTCTCATCAATGTCTGTCCCATCCAGTAAAAGGCTGCGGAAGCTAAATGTCCACAACGCTACAATGGCGTCACTGCCCGCAGCCTCCCTTGCTGTTCTCTATAACTTACCTTACTTTGTCTGTCCTGTCACAAGCCTCACAAGCCACATGCCCTCTTCGGGCCAAGCACAGAGAGGAGAGACATGGGGTGCCGCCATAAGTGCCCTGAGGAGAAAGGACTTGTTCCTCACTAACAATTTTCGATAACACAACGCGACCAGCACCAGACAACGAACAAACGAACGACGAGCCTCTTCTTCCTCCTTCTGTCTCCCCCTCTAACTCTTCTCCTCCCCACCCGACATGGACATGCAGCACAAGGATTTTAGCTGCTAGCCTCTAGCTGCCCGCCGACCCTTGACCCTAGCGGATGAGAAGACTTCTGGGATCAGGGTCTCCCTTGTTGGTCGCTGGTTTGCCTCCATCGCTTTGACCCCACAGGCTCCCGAAAATCGACGGGTGGATATGTTGGTATGGGTGCATGCCCTTCTGACTCTGCCTGCATAGATGAGCGACACAACAGTCCATTTTCCTGAGTCGGTCATCACAGTACAGACAGTATTGCTTGAGACAGAGAAAGATAGGCTCATCTGGATCGAGAGTGGCAGCCGTAGTTTATCGAAGCAACAACGTCAAAGTTACGCCTCTGTTCAGGCCTCCCAGAGGATTTTACAGTATTTCGAGTTACTACTACTACCTGTGCGGTATCGCAGACACCAGCCACACGGGGACAACAGCACGAACAAGACGATGGGACAAGAGAGACATCTCACTCAGCAGATACTGACTGCACTGCAATTATTGCCTATCTCTCTTTGGCGGCATTCCGGCACTACGGACAAGCTATTGTTGCCCCCAAAAATCACACCCACTCTGCAGCTGCTTGGCTCGACGTGAGGACACTTGCCTAGACACCTGCAAAACACATAACCGTCCGCTAGAATCTAAGCGTCCAACAGTCTCCATCAGCACAACGTGTTTTGCTCCCTTCCAAAGCTTATGTCCCGATCTACAGTTCACTCGCATTCTAACGACAGAGTCGACGCCGCAGTGATGTGACAGTTGAAATAGGCTTCGTGGTTCAACTTTGAACAAATACAATATCTCGGCACGCTTGAGATCATCGCGCTACGTCGCATCCCAACTCCAATATCGCACCACTCCCTGGCGTCTGGCACAGGCACAAAACTGTGCGGCACAAGTACCCTCTCTTTACTATAGCCACGCCTCCTCCCGATTCATATCCACACATTCACCTCATCCACTCGATCCACGACACCGCCTCGGCGCCCCAGCCCAGGGCTTGGGACGTGGGTACGAGGTACTTGGGGACTTCAAAGTCAGATTCTCGTTCTCTGTCCATCGAGTCTTTTCAATGTTCACCCTCCTCCTCTGGCGACTGACGACAGGTCCCCACCACTCCTCCAATATACCCTAACCTTCTCTAGCTTACCTTACCTGACCCTTCCTAATTACTCTACACCACCCGCTGCAATATCCAACGACTTCACGCACCTCTCTTCTATTTCTACTTTATCCTCTACCCACGCGAGAAACTGTCGCCCTCTGTCAACACTCGCTCAGTACAGCTGGCTCGTCGCTTTATCCTATCTCGCCGTTATAACGCGTCTAACGGCTTACCGCGATTAACGCTTTCCGCTTCGCTTCGCTTCGGCCAGCAACGCCATCCATAACCCACAACCCGTTGTCGCATTAATACTTCAAACGCCGCACCTTACAGTCAATGAACAGCGCCAGCATTTGACTTGCACAACACTCTTCGAGATTTGCGCCTACAACTCTAGATCGCACACTAGTGACATCGCCGATCACAAACTCAACGACACTGCTCTCCGCGCTGCGCTGACAACTACTCGACATTGTCGCTGTCTTGAGACGGCCTAATACGCTCGTCTCGACATGTTTCGACAAAGGTACGCAACATATTATTTTTTCGGACCTATGCGCTATTACGCCCTCAAAATTCGGTCTAAAAACCTTGGTCCTTCTACTTACTAACATGGCGTTCCATAGAACGAGCTCGCAGAAGCCGGGCGATGAACTGCTGGCCAACTTCCGACAGCAGTTCCCTGACCTCGCTGCTGCTAGTACTTCTGCTACTGCTCCAGGTCTTTCACAAACCACTGGCGCCGAAAACGTGCCCGCTGTGCCTCTGCCTGATCGGTATGTGCTGTTGCGACTATGTACCGTGGTGCCGGCGCCTAGCGTACACCGTCTCACTTCGTCATAGTCTGTGAATATTGTGCACAGTGTTACTGACCTTCCCTACAGGAACCAGAATCTCACTCAAGATGCATTCCATGATCAAGATCCAACTCCAAGGGCGACTAACGACCCTTGGAGGTTTACTCCCTCTCTCTTAGATCCTACTTCCATGTCATTCGCCAACTTCGCAAATGCACCACCTGGCTATTACACACCCACGCCCGGAGGTACTAACACGCTTTTTCACCCTCAGGCTGGTGACCTACATACTCCAACTCTCGGATTGGGTATGGGCCTAAACACCCCTTTGTCTATGCCAACATCAGGGGACTCGCTACATCCTGGCCCAGCTCAGCCAGTAATGGATATGTCAGGTTTTCAGGCACTGCAACCACATCAATTTCACCACTTCAACCCGTTCATTCAAGCGCCTCCGCCTCAACCAACCTTTGCGCCATCTACGTTTGTTCATCAAGATACTGGTTATGAGACTATGGACCAGGATGGATCGCCTATGGATTCGGATCCTTCTGAGGAGCGCATGTCATCTATTGGCGCTGCACTCCAGAAGACTACACCTATGATGAACATTCCATCAAGACAATTTTCAAGTGGTCCTATGTCTCATCCTCTACCTGCCTCAGCAGAAAATTTCCGTTTCCATTCAACTCTCAACGCTCCTACAGCCATGATCAAGCATGCGGACGAAATCCCTGTCACTTACCTCAATAAGGGACAGGCCTACTCACTTTCGGTTGCTGATACAAATGCCACCATGCCCGTTGCCCCCGGAACCAAGTATCGCACCTTCGTGCGGGTGTCATTTGAAGACGAACAACAACGACAGCGGCCTGGCGTTTGTTGGGGTCTCTGGAAAGAAGGCAGAGGCACCAACGAGGCACATCAGAGAGGCGGAAAGCTTCAAGCAGTTGAATACGTGGAGGCAGGTCAGCCAGCTGAAGGCGACGACAAGAGAACCCGTGTGGAGCTTGAGTCGTCTTCATTTGATGGCTTTTGTGTCACCTGGACGCCAGGTATCAATGGCCCTCCCGAGGTTAATATCGCAGTTCGTTTCAATTTTCTCTCGACCGATTTCAGCCACTCAAAGGGTGTTAAGGGAATTCCTGTCAGGCTCTGCGCCAAGACTCACCCTGTCCCGTGCGATCCTTCACAGCCAGCCGCCGACGCGAACCCCGAGATCTGCTACTGTAAGGTCAAGCTCTTCCGTGACCACGGAGCAGAGAGAAAGCTTTCCAACGATGTGGCACATGTAAAGAAATCCATCGACAAGCTGAAGCAGCAAATCGCACAAGCTGAAAGTGGTCTCAAGGACTTTGGCAAGCGCAAACGTTCAAGTGGAGCTGCAAAGGTCGGAGAGCCGCAACGACCTGGTAAAGTTCAGAAGCATAAGCGAACATGGTCCATGTCCTCAGCCAGTTCTGCAGGCGGTGGTGGTAGAGTCACCATGGAGGAAGACTTACATTTCAAGCTGCAAACGCTTCAGGATATGTTCACCAGTACACGGCCCGTTAGTGTATTATTTCTTCGAGGTGATGAGCCCGATGACCCGGATCTGCACCCTGTTTCTCTTCCAGGAGATATATCACCTCTAACCAAGCCAGGCGAAGGTCCCAATTGGCAGGCCAGAAGTGGACGAAGCTCTGTTACGGGCTCTATGATCTCGCCTTCTCCCAGCTCTCTATCTTTAGCATCACAGGCATCTGGTATTGGCGCTGGTGGGCAATGGAAGAACTTTGACTCTGTAGCTGGAGGTGACATGCCACGAAAAGGGTCTGAGCAACCCACAAGAATCAATAAGGGTGACGATGACGGCAGCCTTAGTGGATGGATCGAGGCTTTAGGTGTCGACCCATCTTATCGTCCACCCCAGGAGCGAAGCCCCAAGCCTGTGGCATGCTTCTATATTCAACGAAGGAACCCGAGCGAGCCCGGAAGCTCAGACTATCACCGCGCTATTTACCTGATGCAGCGTAGTCTTCAAGAACTCAACAACCGAATTGCGGCCAAGTGGGGCATCGACTCTTCCCGAATCCTCCGCACCATCCATTCCATTGAAAACGGCCTTGAGGTGGAGATGGACGACGATGTCGTACAAGAGCTCAAAGAAGGTCAAGATATGACGCTCGAGATCCAAGAGGTTACTGGACCGGCAGTAAAACGGGAATGGGAAATGGCTGTCGATGCTGCCGAAGACATCGTAGAGTCCAACGACAAAGCAACAAGTGGCTTCGTTCTTCGTCTCGCTTTCTAATTGCACTATCCCTCTTTTTTCCTTTGTATTTTATATTCGTGCCATCGTTACCTCGAGCCGAGCGCGGCGACGAGTTTGCAGCGATGAACAACATATGGGTCTAGACTTGGGATTTGTACTGTTTTGCTTGGTTCTCTCGGCCTGTCGCCAGGTTGGGCACACGATCACATACATATATGGAAGGGATTGTTGGCTCGGGGCGTTGACGACTGTTCCTCTTCTTGAAAAATGATACCACTGGTTTTTTCTTCTTTTTTTTTCTTGACACTTTTCTATTTGCTTTCTATTCTTTGCTGTCATATTTGTGAGGGCAGTGGTTGGTATCTCGGGCCCTTTTTGTTGCTTGATTTGGGTCTATTACATGTGGCGAACGATGAATGATGAGGCGGCTTATTCTGGCACCAAGGAGAGATGAGGAAATGAGGATTTCGGACCGTTCTCATTCCTTCTGTCAACGGACAGCACCCTGGCACGCCGAGATGCACTCGTTTGGAAATGGCCGGATTTCCCGATACGAAGATTCATCGACTACTACCGCATTTGTTCGAATGGATTGCAAGCGAGTGGATCTGTGCTGCTGCATCCATCCCGCCAAGAAACAGATATTTTATTTGTGCAACGCGCTATACGGGCTGGGGCCCAGTCAGTCACCACTTCTCCGACATGGAAGCATCATATCACACTACGATATTACCTTTTATCTTGATTGCATTGCAAACACAGAAGCGCATATGCATCACATTCTTATACAATGGGCGGATGAGTCCGGCGTACACGAAAATAGGGACTTACGAAGTAATGCAAGGAGGCGATGAGGCAACTTAGTGAGGTGGGATACAGATCTTGTTCTTGGGAAACGCAACGTACATATTCTGCCATATACATTACCCATACTAGTTCAAGATTTCAAACGTGTTCCAGACCATGACGATTCATCTAACAGCAGCAGTTGACATTACGCAGTCGAGTTAAAAGGCATGCAGCAAATGCAACACCTAGCATAGCAAGACGTGGTGCCCGTGCCATCAGCTTCAACCGTTTGTGGAGTCTCCTAGACCAGGTCTCGGCGGCGGACCATTTCACACCCAACGGCCGCTATTCGCTGCTATCAGACCTGTGCTACTGTCACTGAGGGCCAGGATGGTGCCTTTCTATCCGCTGAGGTCTAGACTGACGGTACAATAAGTCACGCTATTCGAAGTACATATTGTTTACATGCATGTCGTGGACAAATAATAACGGCTCGATCCCAGGCTATCGCTTCGTGGCTAGTAAATCGACAATGCGCCTCGAATGAGCATCAAGGGCAAGTAATTCAAGGGCCAAACACCCATATCCTGGCCAAGCCGGACTGCCTACCCGGTGACTACAAGCGCCAAGCGGCATGAATGAGTAGAAGGAACAGGCCAGCAAACCCATATCAGAAGGCAAAATCTAGAATTCGGGGACAGCAACGCAATTGGGTTACACCGACGACATGAGCCACAGGACCATCAAGCTCGCCAAGGGACATCTCGAGCCGTATTCCGAGCTGATTACTATTTCAGTTGGAGGCAATTGGTTGACTGAGTACCTTGCCAAGATAGAGTCGAAGGGAACAAAGTGCCGAGCTTAGCCACCTGTGGCGAGGGGGTTTGCGCGTTTCCCCAGATACTGTGCCTAGACTGTGGCTCTTCTCTGCGGTTGCGTCGAGCCTCAAGGTCTAGGAATTCTATTTAACGTTGTGGCTTGCAAGTTGTTCAAACTTCAGCTCAACTCGATTAGGAAGGACGGTCTTGGATATCGATGTGTTAGCGATGTTTCATGGGCAGAAGGTGCCTGACGCGTCTTCGAATATGATTTGTCGCATCTGATTGTTTTAATCTGCGGTGCGTTGTCTAGTTTGAGAGGAATTGGAGGCGGTTTTGGTGCAAGTATCCCAGCATCACAGCATGGGAATGATAAAGGAACTTACCGAAGTACAAGGACGCACGTACAATCCAGACACCCCATGCTTGTTCATTCTCCATTGAGGTAAACTTTTGGCTTGGGTAGAGTCTTTTGACCCTTTGTGCGTCGCCCATGTTCGTTGTGGCTTGGCGCTTTGCTGTGCAAACAGAGCATCTCGGTCGGCAACATGTTCCTGGTCCCCGTTGGCATGGGAAATTATGTTATCATGCAAACGTTGGATCCGGCGCATGGTGGTACCCGGACATTGGGGCCCAATCCCATGTCATGATCGTGTAACTGGACATCACTAGCCACAATCGAGGTTAAGCTCGCGCCTCAGAGGAACTGGATCGCCATTGTCAATTGAAAGTGATAGGCGGGTACGCGAAACGATTCACCTCTCCCTCTCAAGCCTCCTCACCCCTCAATTCGGCTCACTCAGCTCAGCAAGGATCACACAACGGCCCGGATGAGACATTATTAGGCCCTGACAATTGCGGTGTTCCAATGTAACCATTGACTGCCAAATTCGCCACAGCAGGGGAGCAACAATGAGCCACAGTTAACATCATATCCGCCTCATGTGGCGATGTATCTCGATATCAACGAAACCTCAGACGTTTTGTCAAACGTTGACTGGTTCGGCATCCAAATGATGGGTGATTAGAGTATGAAGGTACATACATGAGAACTTAGTGCTTAAGGGGGGCGTGCGCTGCCGTGAGAGGGATCGGCGAGCCTTGAGCCACAAGTCACTCTTCATCGTGAGCCATCATTGGGTGTTCTTAATCCAAACGCCGGACTTGTGGCTAACAAAACTAACAGCAGCCCTGAAGGATCCCGTGGTGCAATGCTAAGCGACTCTAGCGGCCAAGAGGACTTTAACTGTGGGCGACCGTTTGACTGACAGTTCCTTTGTGAGGAGTGTGATAAAACGTCGGTGAGAAAGAGGAAAGATGATCAGATTCCACTCAACAAGTGTCAATTCCAGCACAGAGGGTTGTTCCTTGAAGATTTCCTATTTGGAGAGAAGAAGGGAGAACTGGGGTTGTGATTTACCTTGCAGGGAATGACAGAATCCCGCCTGTGTGTTGTGCAACAAGCGTCCAATGGTACCTGTCAATCAGCCAGCCATGCTTCCCGTTCTGGCAAGTTGAGGGCATTCAGCCACAACAGAATTACTCTCCCCGTCAACGTCAAGACAGTGACCTTGCTGAGGCTGGAGAAGAGAACCCTTCTCAACTGTGGCTCCTTAGTTCTGAACGATCAACATGACACAGAATACCGTGATGTGATGCGCGCGGTACCCCTAAGGGCATGGCTGCAAGTATCCGTTACTAGTTACTAGGTAGGTATCTTTCTGCAGAATGAGGTGTGGGGTTTAGTCTGTTCCCGGCCAGCAGGCGTGTGAATATTGAGTGCCGAAATCGTCAAAGGGGTCGAGAAGTATTGATCTGCACTCTAGACCCGAGCGAGTGAAGAATTGCCGATCCTTTGGGCCTCAAGTTGCATGCTCTAATAATCTATCTGGAGACCCCGATAAGCGACTGAACATCATGTGCATCTTAAACTGATGTTTTCCAATACTGTACATGCCAGAGGCCTCCTATGTGCTCAGAATCTCTCGTCCCATATTATGTTGGGCGTTGTTTTCCCCGTTCCTGTTCAACAACTTACTTACTACATCACCAGAAGATCAATTATACTCCTCAGATAATGGATACGCCCTAGCCGCTTCAACCGAAATCCACGGGACTTTCAAATATCGGGCATCGGATTTTTTTCGTCCCTAGTTGGGCCCCGTGGCCAGAACGATAGGGCCATAATCCCTTCGATCGATCGAAACTCAACATCTCGATGATCATGAGAAATGCCGATGCACAGCGCATGGTAATTTAAAAAAGACGCATACGCGTTCAGCAGTAGGTGAGTGGGCCTTTTCCTTCTCAACCCCAGGGCTTGATATGCAGCCCTGCATTCTTTTTATGAAACATTATGTTGGATAGAGACAAGACGGTAAACGCTCAAATACCACTGCCGAGCATTCATGCGTCCAGGGTTGAGACAGTGATAGTGATACAGTAGCGAGTAGTTGATTAGTAGGTTTTAGTTTTGGTTCTCACATCACACCCCTCATGCCAGCCAAATATCATCGAGATGCTCCCATCTGTGGATTCTGAAAGGGAAGAAATGGCTGGCATAAATAGTGCATTTACCCGCGGCCACGTCCGGCATGAAAGAGGAGCCCTGAAAAGCTTCGACAGTCATTTGATCATGTGTCTTTTTATTTTGATGGGCTTTTGCCTAAAGTACCAAACTCAAAATCTCAAAGTCAGGGTTCCTTATGAGCATGACAAGAAATGTAAGATAAAATGTAAGTCAGAATCTTGACAGGACAATAGTAAATCAGAATTGGGTCAGCCAGTCCCATGTGTTTCTGGGCAATATCAACCTAGTAATATAGTCCTCATCTTCTAGAGAACCGCACCAACCAATGAGAAGCTCATATCCTTTGAGAAACCAATGGTGTATGTATATACCACTCGTGTTTGGTCATTCTTGGGCTGCCTTGTCAAGTATTTCCCGTATGCTTTTTGCGTAATCTTCTCCATCACCTTTGATCCCATCCAACACAACCGTCTTGTCGCGTGACTTCATGCCGTGCGTCAGCTGGAGACTAGACTTTGGCACCCCCAATATACCACTGAGGACCTGAACGACAGCCTTGTTGGCCTCGCCCTCTCTGGCTTGAGCAGAAACGCACAGCTCGATCGCATCGTCGGTAATGGCTATGACGCCCTCACGATTCTTGCTGGCTCCCGGTTTCACGCGAAGCTGAAGATGCAGAGAACCCAGAGGAGACTTTTTGGTGCCGGTGACGAAGCGAATAGCACTAGAGGACGCCATAGTGGAAAGCAGAGGAAAAGAGAGTGAGTGTCCAGTGAAATGCAAGTGAATGCAGCTCAGCTGAGTTCAGTTCGGGTCGGGCCAATGAGGGGTACCCTTAATAGAGTGAGTGAGTGAGGTACGTAGGTATGCAATGGATGGAGTTCGGATGAAAGGTAGTATTTGCTGGGCTTATTCTGGAAATTTTCATGCAGTTCTTTGAAACATGATTCACAAAACGAAATCGATTCATGTCTTCAACTCTATCTCGTTCCATCTTTTAACCTCAGCAACACCCTGCAACTTAACTCAAATGCGGCGCCTGTCGCCTATAAAGGCCCTGAAGCCTCAGGCCAGTAGCGTTGCAGTTACAGCTACAAAGCCCCACTGTCACTTTATTCTCCAGCATCGTCAAACTTGGACCTCAACTACATCATCGAACATCGCCAAATCAACTTCAGCCTCACTTTTACTTAATCTCGGTCAATCGCGATACCTTACAAGCAGCTGTATGCCCACTGCACCTGCATACTTAGTAACAACAGCAGCATCTTCTCGCCTTCGCAGACTCAGCATCTCAGGCGCCATGGCTTCGGCCTTTAGCGCATATCATGGCCCTGCAGCCGCCGCGTCGCAACACACTGTCACGGCCCTGGGGCGATGGTCTGTTCTGAATAACTCATTACCAGGTTCGTAAAACACCATATCTACCTTGTTGTCTCCTCTGGTTCTTGTACATGACGCTAATCTACCCTTTGCAGCCGTCGACAAAATCAAATCCTTGCACGTTTACGACTTCGACAATACCCGTGAGTTCACGCCTCAATCGATGAAAATATAGCATGAATCTAACATAATTCAGTATTCAAAACTCCCCTACCAAACCCCCAGCTCTGGAACGGACCGACGATCGGAACCCTATCGAACCAGGAAACCTTTGTCAATGGCGGTTGGTGGCATGACAGCCGCATTCTTGCCGCAACAGGAGAAGGCATCAATGTCGAGGAAAAACGTGCCTGGGAAGGCTGGTGGAATGACAAGATTGTTGATCTTGTCAAGCTGAGCATGAAGCAGAAGGACGCTCTCTGCGTTCTCCTTACGGGTCGTTCGGAACGCGGTTTCGCTGAGTTGATAAAGAGAATGGTGACGGCCAAAGGACTCGAATTCGATATGATTGGCCTCAAACCGGCCGTCAGCCCATCAAACCAAAAATTCCAGAGCACGATGCACTTCAAGCAACTCTTCCTCGGTGCCCTTGTGGAAACATATAAGCAAGCAGAAGAGATTCGCGTATACGAGGATCGGCCAAAACACACGAAAGGCTTTCGCGACTTCTTCGCCGATTTCAACCGCCAACAAAACACGACGCCAACGCGTGGCCCTATTACAGCTGAAGTCATTCAAGTGGCAGATTGCGCGACGACTCTGGATCCCGTAATTGAGGTCGCTGAAATTCAGCACATGATAAACGTACACAATGAGATGGTCTCGAAGCAATCCCCACGAGTACGCCAGCACCGGCTCAGGATTAAGAAGACTGTGTTCTTCACCGGTTACATGATTGGACCCGAAGACACAAAGAAGCTCATCAAGCTTGCCCATATACCACCAAACATGCCCCAGCATGAGCTCAAGTACCACGGCAACAATATTCTCATCTGCCCCCGGCCGTGTCCAGCTAGTATTCTGGAAAAGGTCGGTGGTATGGGCAGTAAGATGAAGTGGGAAGTAGTTGGCACAGCTTGCTATGAGAATAGTATTTGGGCGGCACAGCTTCGACCTATCCCCCAACACGCCAAGTTCCATACCGACAACCCTAGTCCGCTCGTCGTGTTGGCATTGAGGAAGGGAATCAGGCCCATGGACGCGGGCAAGATTCAGAACTGGCAACCCCTGCCACCAGAAAAGTCTTTCGTTTTCGAGACTGTGGTTGGTGAGAAGGTCATTCTACGCATCGAGCCAGAGGATCCGAGAGAAGACGAGTACGAGAGCTTATTTGCCAACAAGTCATCCAAGCGGAAGCATAACGGCGAAGAAGACTGGAACCAGAGAAACACACATGGCCACTACAGCGGACGCAATGAGTCCCGAGGCTACCATTCAGGGGGTCGAGGAGGTCGAGGTCGAGGTAACCGTGGCGGCCGGGGTAATGCCAGGGGCGGTCGTGGAGGCCGTGGTAGAGGCGGCTACAACTATCGATCTCTCGACGATGTTGAGCCCAAGAACCAGCAGGGCGGCTACGGGCCACAGGTTGATTATGATGACGCCTACCCGCCGCTCGGCAAAACCAACAACCCTCCCGTATCAGCACCCAGCGGTCCCAGTCAAGGTCATGGTTACGCTGGGGGCCGAGGGCAACCACCTCGAGGTCCAGCGACATCACATGGACGCCCCATGGGCGGTCAGGCGGCCAACAACAACTCGGATCTTCAAAATTACTATTAGAAATAGTCTACACCCGCTCAACATGGCGGTTATTATTTTATCTCAAGGTTGGATGGCATACACTTACCCTGGTAATATTACACCATGCCCTACTTGGGCGAAGATAATTATATATATGTATAGTTCCGGATACCGGTCTTGTTTTGGGATCTCATTGGGTGCGAGGCGTACCGGAGGAAAAACACAACAAGTATGATACACTGCGGGAGAGTTGAAAAAGAATGTCTTGGTAGAAATGAACACAAATGTCATGTATAAGTATTGTTTGCTAGTTTGGCACAATTTACATGAGTTTGCTCATATTCGTGCGGTCTGAGCCTGGCACATCCAACTCAAATACAATAATGCCAAAACTGTAATTTTGTTGTTTTGTCGACAAGACAACTGCAGAAAGGCCTTCGATCGGGTTACGTCCACGAATATTCGCTCTCACATTGGGAGGGAATTGATGGCAACCAAATAACTTCGTCTATAGCATTGATCCTGACCTAAAGGTAACGAACCACATTGCATAGGTGACGGTTCAGTCGCTCATCCAAGTGATAGCTTGCATTGTTCAAGCAGACTTGTGTACCTATGGGAACGAGGTTTAGGAGCAAGTATCCAATGATCACTTGACCGAAATAGAACGGAAGAATTTGTCTACGGGGCCCATTTCACCCGTTGATGATCATCTCAGAGCTGTTCAGTCATGTGTACGCCCTTGTCTGAGGATGACTGCCACATTATGCAAGCCTTCATGCTACACAAATACGAGATGAATGTTGCAAAAGTCTGCATGTATGTCTACGCAAAAGGAAAATCATCCACTGGTAGCGTATATTGCATTACCCGGTAGGTATGCACAGGTACAAGCCCAATGCCTCATTAAATTTAGTATTCCTAGCGACTCATCTGGGTTTCCATACTTTGCCATCACAAGCACCAAGGTCTATTAGATCTGACCAAGCAGAGCGCATGTAGAACATAGTAATACATGGGTAAATAGAGTAAAGAGGCTATCAGAGTTTAGCAACATTATTTTGATACTCATGCCGGAATCAGTAAGTGTTATATGTAACCAATGAATGACACTTAGCTATTTTTGCTTGAATAGCTGTTCAAAAGCTATCAATAAAGCCCTTTATTATACACACGAAATATGCAAAGACCCTCATACAAGAGTGGAGTATGTGATACGTCGTACGGTAACCTAAGGCTTGGTCGGACAAACCTTAGGTGTGACTCTATGTTTAACTCATGATCAAGGCTCAATCAAGCATTTATCATCGATTAGGCTCAGATCCGGCCGTTGTGGGGCAGATGCGGCTCCGAAAAGATGGGCACATTCGGCCGAGTACGCCGACTTCGGCGCCGACCAAGAGATCGATATCACAAACAGTGTCAAGTATCCAGGCTTTCTGCATACAAGTATCAAATAATAAGCTTGTGTTCGTATTATTTCTCCTCTGTATTGTTTGAATTATGTCTTCATGCATATACCATCAAATGTTGATCTGGTTGAATAGAGTCAGATTCAAATTTTGCAGGGTCATCATTTGACTCGTGTAGATCTTTTCCCTCGGACCTGAGATGCTTATCTCCTCCGATGGACCCATCAGAATGGGGCCGGTCCGTAATCCGTGTCGGCCTGTTAAGAGTTGGTAGATATGTCTATAGTATCCTTAACAGATGTGATTAAAGAAACCCACCATAAGATCCACCCATACTGACAAGAATTTGTTGATCTCCACTTGAAGAGGCTAACATGCTGATGAAAGCTCCTCGGCATCCACATCGGTTGTAAGAACATACCTAGGGCACAATTTACCACTTACCCATATAGTACAGCTATTTGTAGTCTTAACTCCTTTACGTGCCGTTTTCTGGTCATCGTCAATGTTATCGCCTCCTTATCTCTGAAAAATTCAGATATTTTGCTGTTGTTCCCCAGTACCGTAAACTGCATTGTTAGTCTTTCAGTCTGCCTTGTAACCCAAGGGGCAACCAACCTGAGTCGGCACATGACGACAGTTTCTTGTGAAAGTCGCCATTGCATTCTGCCTGACCGCTAGACTCACAACAACCAAGCTTTGGGAGCAGCGCCTAAACAGTCATGAAAGAGGATATTGAGAAGGCATCGCCAGCCAACGGCGCCGAGTCGTCATCCTCGACATCTTCACCAGGGTCGTCGCCAATCCTGGAGCCCATCAGAACCGTTGAAACACGCCGCAGTCGCATCCACGATTCTGACGTCTTTGAGGCGCTGGAGCACGCCCTGACTCCAGATGTCGAGACAGAGGCAGAACGCGAGGCTCGGGAGCCTATTACTTACACCAGAACTGGCACCAGTGTAACCAGCGCCGCCTCTCGGCCTCCCGATTTTGAGGTCTTCTTTGAAGATGGCGATCCAGATAATCCCCGGAATTGGTCAAAACGTTATCGCGCTTGGATTATTGTGTGTGTCTCGTATTCCACATGGGTTGTCGTCCTGTATAGCACATGTTACACTGCATCGGTGTCTGGCCTGGCCGAGGAGTTCGGAGCGTCAACGACAGTGACAACGCTTGGGTTGACAACATATTTGCTTGGCCTTGCTGTAGGAAGTCTAATTGTGGCTCCCCTGAGTGAGCTGTACGGTCGACAGAAAGTGTATATCGTCTGCCTGAGTGTATGGGCTTTGTTGATTTTACCATGTGCTCTGGCCACTTCATTGACAGAAATCATTGTTGTGCGCTTCTTTGGGTAAGTGTTATCTTTTGATTCCGTCCCAGCTGTGCTAACACAGCAGCAGTGCTGTTTTTGGTGCCGCTATGATCTCAAACAGTCCTGGAACCATTGTCGATATCTCGGATCCAGACTATCTGGCTGCTGCCATGTCCATGTGGTCCATCGCGCCTCTGAATGGACCATCTACTGGACCTATTATCGGAGGCTTCGTATACCAATATCTGGGCTGGCGATGGGATAACTGGATTCCTCTGATTCTTGGTGGTGCAGGAGTTTTGATGATGATGACGGTCAAGGAGACATACCATCCAGCGATCCTGAAACGGAAGGCCGCACGATTGCGCAAGGAAAACGATGACACGCGGTATTGGTGTCAGTATGACCAAAAGGTTTCCACTCGTCACTTGATCAAGATCAACATGAGTAGGCCATTTACTCTGTTGGCATCTGAGCCTATTTTGTGGTTTATGGATATTTGGTGAGTTATGATCCCATTTCTGTCCCCTTCTTGTGTTTCTTGTGCGAGAAGGGTCTCTAACGGTACCCTAGGATATCGCTGATTTACGCCATTCTTTATCTCTGTTTCGTGGCATACCCTATCGTGTTCTCTCAACATCGTGGATGGGATGCAGGCATGTCGGGACTGGCCTTTGTCGGTATCGGCGTTGGGACCATGCTTGCGATCTTCGCAGAGCCTCTTTTCCGGCGTTTGATTAACTCTCAGCCTCGAGACCCAGTAACTGGCAGGCCTCACCCTGAAGCGACGGCACTGGTCATGGCTATTGGCGCAATCCTGACCCCCATCGGCCAGCTTGTGTTTTCGTGGACATGCCTGCCAGCGACCATTCATTGGGCTATCCCGATTGCTTTCGGTATCCCTTTTGGTGCAGGCAACACCATCAGTTTCATCTATGGTTCGAACTATCTAGCAGGCGCATACTCCATATACGCTGCTAGTGCCCTCGCCGGAAACGCTGTTATTCGAAGTATTGCTGGAGGTGTTCTGCCCCTGGCTGGTCCTAAGATGTACGCCGCCATGACTCCCCAATGGGCTGGGACACTGCTGGGCCTCCTCGAGGTAGCTATGATTCCGATTCCGTTCGTGTTCTGGCGATATGGTGCCAAGATCAGAGCAAAGAGTCCAGCCATCAAGGCTTTGAGAGAGGAACAGGATCGACTTGATGCGAAGAGAGCCAAGTATCAGAAGAAGCTTGAAAAGAAACAACGGCGAGAAGCGGAAAATTCCAAGGCAGAAGAAGGGGTGTTGGAAAAGACGGCAGGCGATTGAGGGTAACAAAAGCACGATTGTTTACAGTAACATCTGAAAAGTTAGGAGTAGAGGTCAAAGCATGTGCTGTTAAGGGGATAAGGTTTGTGTGACCGCCTTTCATATTGACCACAACAGAAAGAGCCTTCACGTCATTTGCCTCAGAAGATAAATCCAACTACCGTCTGATTGTCAATGCCACCGCTAAAAATATTAACAGGATGCTTTTGATTCCTGATTTAAAATCAGGAAGAAAAAAAAATAAACGATTACTCAATCCCATTTGGAACATATAGGAACAGCCCGATGCGGGGGTCGAACCCGCAACCTTGAGATAGTGTACTCATTTAAGAGTCTCACGCTCTACCGATTGAGCTAACCGGGCCTCGTATCGAGGCTTATTCGATGAAGAAACACTGCTGGGGATTGTATATATAAAAGCCAGATCCTGGAATCTCGTCATTTAAACTCGTTTTTCAACCAAGTTAACACGTTAAAGGGAAGTAGAAATACATACTTGGCTTCAAGGACTCATTCTTCCAGTAAACTTTAGAAGCTTATAATATCTCTCTTGTAAATATATCAGGAGTTAGGAAGTCAAATCTTTATTGGCGTATCTGTTAAGTAATTAATGGAGTGGTTTAAAGGAGTCTTTGAGTTTTGTCCTATGTTAGGTCCAAGTCTTGTGATCTGTCGAAGAGCTGGGAGGAAGAAACAGAAAGTCTGCAAGCGATTATTACAGTACTAAAGATTTTATACCCAATGGCCTGTTGTCCTACCTTATCTAGGAACAAGAAGCTCTCAACATTGTTTCCACGACTCAAACCACAGGGTAACCGATACACAGGTTTGAATGACGCTGGAAAACACCACCAGATACGCATCCTGCACAAATAATTTATACCAAATAGACAACGTTTGAGAGTAGCTTTTGCAAGATATGGCTGTGAAGTGGGAAAACATGATTCTAGTAAGCAAAAAGTTTTATTTTGTTATGATTTTGTACTGTCAGACTATGGTACGCCGACCAAGTCTCCCGTAATCCGAATGACTTTTGAGACCCCCTGGTTGACCGTCTTCATTAGAAGAACCACAAAGTCAACCTATCCACGCCGTGCAGGTGTCCAATAAAGTACAGCCCAATATCACAGAGTCCGCTATGACTCGCCAACACTCCCAATCTGACAGATTCCGTCGTATTACTACATGTCGCCTCCGTTCAAGAATCACCCAAAAGTATTGTCCCCTATCAAACCCCCAAGTCGTCCTCTAGTTCTCCTTTTCCAATCCCTCGAGCTCCTTAAGCACAGACGACTTGGTGTTGATCTTCTTAAGCTGGGTATCCTCGAGCTTCTCTCCGCCAGCCAGGCGCATCTCGAGGTCCTCGATAGCGCGAACCTTCTTCTGTAGACTGCGGATCTTCTTGGCGTTGGGGTTCTGGGCGGCATCGGGAGCCGCACCACCAGCACCATGGCTTTGATGAGCATGGTGTCCATGGCCGTTGCGATGAGTGTTACTGCGACTTCGGGCCTGGTTGTTACGCGACTGGCTCCGGTTGCGGTGGTTACGTCGCTCGGGGCTGCGACCCTCGTGGCCGGAGCCGTGGCCTCGGTCATGAGGAGGAGGCGCCAGGCTAGCTCCGCCGTTAGGCTCGCCTTGGGGCCGGCCCTCACCCTGGGCATTCTTCTTATTTCTCTTCTTCTTGTTCTTAGACTTGGACGAGTTTTCATCACCCAAAGGTTCAGCCCCAGGAACAGTCCTAACTGCGGGAGCTTGCTCAGCCAAGTCAGCGCCGGGCACAGCGCGGCGAGGGCGGCCAAAACCGTTGGGACCAACGTTGGGCAGGCCATTGCTCACAACATGCGCGGCACCGCCCTCATCCTCACGCTTGAAGTGAAGAGGAGTGGCGAGACCACGGGCACCAGGGGGGCGGTAAGCACCAGCTGGCTTGCTGGGGGTCTTGACCGAGCCCAAGTACGCCGTAGCGGAGGCATGAGGCGTAGGAACGGGAGTCAGAGGGTCACCAGGAGCAATGCTCTCGGGACCCTGAGGTCGCCAGATAACATTGTATAACTCGACCATATCCTCGTTATACATGAGACTGCCACTCACGTGCCATAACTTGACACCGTTGTCGACGCGGAGTCGGGGAGAGGTTGTGGCAGTCATGATGTAACGACTATCGGGACTCCATTCACAGACACTGGGGTTGCCACTCTCGAAAGTGGTGACCTTACGGAAATCCTTTTCAAGGTCGTAAACATCAATCTGGCCAGCAAGGTTGCCGAAGCCTGCTACCAAAACAAAGCGACCATTTGGAGAGAAAGTAATCGTGTTTCGAGGACCAAGTGGGAATGAGTGCGTCGCAACAGCCCGGTGGTTGAAAATAGTGGTCTTGGCAGGCATCGTGCCGTAGACAACGCCGAATTCTCTCGAGTTAGGCGACCAGGAAACATCGTGGATGGGACCCTCCTTATCCAGGGACACGCGAGCATCAAAAGCACCGGTGGTGCTGAGCAGATACAGCGTGGTTTCACCGTAATAACTTTTGCCCGAGCGATCAACGTCAGTTGAGGCCAGCACTAGAAGGCTGGAACCAAGCTTGTTCCACTTCAGTTGGACCTTGTCTCCCTTGAAGAAGGTCTTCTGGGAGATGGGGTTAGTGAAAAGGGGAACGTTGAAAACCTTGACGGCAGCGGGTTGGCCCTGGAAGTTGTTAGCTTATGCATCTAAGCAAGATTCGTGATTTGCTCACCTTGCGCTCGGGAACAAAGACGGCAACGGCGTGGTTTTGGCTGCCAGGAGCAAGGGCAAAGTTGGTAGCACCTTCGACTCGGAGCTTGTTCCAGACTTTGACGAGATCATGACTCTCGTAGAACTGGACTTCGTTGGTAACGAGACGAGCACAGTACTTCTCATCAGCCGTGTACTGAAGGTTCCAGCCTTGCTGCTGCTTCTGAACAAAACGGCCGAGGGGCTGCTTGTCCTGACCAGAAACACCCTCCTCTACAACACGCCAGACCTTGAGGTTCTTGGTAGCATCTCCGTTCTCATCCTTGGTAGGCCGTTCCCAGGTGATGACGAAAGTGCCGCGAGGAGAGAAACCGAGTTCGTAGACGTTGGGGATGGGGAGGGACAGGACCTGCTGGGCATTCGAGGGATCGATGATGGTGACAGCCTCAGGAGAGGCCCAGGCGAAGTAGCGGCCGCAGGGCGAGTAGGAGAAGCATCGGAGGTTGCCCTCAGGCTTCTTGAACCCAGCGAGAGGCTGATAGACGGGCGCGGCGTCGGTGATGCCGATGTCCCTCTGGGTTCGGTGGGCAAACTGCAGCGGAGACGCCATGGCTAGTGAAAGTCACAGTGTCTCGTGTCTTGCGTAAGTCTTTTTTGGTGCCGGTTGTCAAATGTGATCTGTCGTGTCGTGTACGGGCAGTTTTCGACGTTGATGTAGATCGCGATCGTGGGGCGGAAAGCTTAGGCTCAGGTGCGGATTGGGCGAGTAGCGGGAGAGCAAAAGGCCAAAAGAAGCTTTGTACTTTTTGACTGCGCAACGAAGAGCAGTACAAATAGTCGCTTGAGTGGTTGATCTAGAGCGTTAAATCCGACTCGTTAAGGGTTGGATCGTAGTGCAATAGAAGTTGTTCGCCAGGGAAGTTGTTTGCAGTCGTCGCAGAGCAACAAACAAAAAGTGGCGGGGAGTATCGATTGCGATTGAGAAGCCGAAAAAGCGAAGTTATAAGACAAGAACTGACTGATTCGATGACCGGAAGGAAGATAAAAAGAAGACGGCAAGTCACCCAGAGGGAGGGACAAAGAGGAATTGGCGCGGCAGTGCCGTGATGTTTTGGGTTGAAGGGAAACGAAACAAGAGGGAAGAGAAAGAAAGTTGACTGCTTTGGCCACCAGCAAAGATATGGTTTTTCCCCCATTGTTAGGCCGGGTCAGGTTTCTTTTTTTCCGCAGGCAACCCAGAGCCCAAGCCCAGTGGAGGCTCCCACTGAGGTGGCCTCCCTTTTTCTTACTGGGTAACAAGCCACACACCGCATCGCTACCGTTCGCCCTTGACTCAACCCTCAACCAGCCTTTACACTGTCTCACTCTTAACCTTTAACCAGAAATCTTACAGTGCATTTTGCCACAGATTTCTCTTTGATCAAGAATGAATTATGGCCAGTCCCTATGGTCCCTAAAGTGCTCCGTGATATTTTAAAAATCAATCATGCAGGTTCAAGGCTCTTTCAACGGGGACACCGAGTCACTCTTTTATTCTCGGTACCCTGCCATTGTTTTCAAGCCACAAGAGCGGCATGCTTTTAATATACAGAGGTACTTTGAGCACGTTTGTTTCAATCCATCGGCCCAGAATTCAAAGAAACAACTTATCACTGGCTATAGTTACGTCATTCGTTATGTCTTGTTAAACTTTTCATTGTGGGTTGCAAGGACTGTGATGTCTTTATTGCTCGATTGTGACAAGATATTGTGTCAGCCTACAACTTGATACGTACTTGGTTAAGCTTTGACAATTGGATAATGGATATGCAGACTAAGATTCAAACAAAACACCATCAATGGATACTGTTATTCCTCAAACGATTACTACAGCCAGACGTCTTTCGCGCCAAGTACCTGCTAATCCTCACTACCATCGCTACGTGGCACCAATTAATATAACCAAATCAAACCTATAGCATCAAAGTAGTCAATAAACTTTCTCGAAAAGTCCGCATGTGCCGAGCTTCCTAACGTGGGGTATGTGCTTTTCGTTTGGATACAAGCCGTCCATATTTGGTTATCTTATTATCATGTGTCGGTTATACAGCCGAATTCATATCGGATGGCAAAAGTACAATCACCTGCCCTTGAATTTCTCCTTCCAGCCACCCTTCTCGAATAGCCATAAAGCTTCAGTAGCATAGACTCGACTTCCTCGATGGCCGCCCTCCGTCATAGCAGCCTCCGTCAAGCTATCAAGAACCCTTCCCTTCTTGACAGCAGCCCAGATTCCCATAGCAATGGGGTCATCATCGCTCTTGCCCCACTCGCCGAGGCCGAGACGGTATAGAATTCTTCCCAGTGTTTGGAAAGCCATGCATCTTTGCGCAGGAACAGCACTCCTAGCGAGATGAGCTAACTCCGCAACTGTATATCCTGCAGCCTCTGGAGCGTCACCATGGTGGTGTAGGCCCTTCGACGAAGGAATAGAACGGCTGACTCTAGGTGATAAAAACCGACCCTGGAAGTCGAACCGTAGAGCATTGACGGCGATTTCGGGGTGTGGATAGTATGAAGAGTCTTTATCAGCTGGACTGTCCTCGGTAGGAATAGGTGCCATCCATGCGAGCTTGCTAGGATCGGCAGGTAAATTAGGAAAATATTTCTTGTGAAGTGATTCTAAGAAGTTCGGGTCGGAAGGATCCAGATCGGCCAAAGCTGGTGGTATAGGAAAGTGAACCGACTTGGGTTGGTCGGTGATAGGAAATAAATCGGGTGGTATTTGTGCTGGGGCTTTGTCCTCATCGTAGTCATCTGGGATCTTCTTCGTTGAAGCCGCCCGGGGAACTGAGGGGCTACTTTGTGACGTCGATTCCGTTGAGGCTTTGGGGGCTTGTGATGCAGTTACTGGTGTACTTTTCAGAGCTTCGGTCTTGTCAGTGTCTTCGACATTAATCGTAGGCGGAGGGTCCGGTGTTTCTCCTTGTTTCTCGAGTTTCGGAGTATCAAAAGGCGAAGGACCAGACTTCTCCTCGATATTGGCTCGCGATAACAACCTCTGGATGAGAGCTGGGTTCAAGCCGTTCATGATATCTTCTTGGGCCTGAGCGATCTCGGCAGGGGTCATGCTTGCAATCTTCTGCTGGTTCTCTCGGTCGATGCGTTGTTTCTCGACAGCCTTGAAATCCATATCTGAAGACGAACATTGAGACGGTTTCGCGGTCCCAGGTTGTCCAGCAGGCGCTGTTGCTCCGGCTGCCTCGGCGCGCTTCTGTTTGAAAGCGGATGTCTTCCATCTTCTTTTATGTTGCGGGAAGCCGGTGGAGGATATAGGGAGATCGTTGAACTCAACAGGTTTCTTCGTAGAGGTATCGTGCTCGACGATGTCGTTGATCAAAAGTGTCGGATCCATTATGGTGTTGTGGTGTATATGACCATGGATGGAAGATTTCAAGCTTTGGGTCTGACGTCTTTTTCTTTGTCTTTGGTCAGTGGAGGCCCAGAGGGAACCGCGGAGAAATGTTGGTGGGGCAGGGGCCTTGTGCGACCCCACATCCAGTAGCGTACATTAACGGATTGATCCTTCCATCATGTGCCACGTGCCGGATTTGCAGTAAGAGAGGTGAGGATTAATGGAAATCTTAATCCTGAGGTTCCCTGGATAGGTTGGAAAGAGCAAATCCGAGGGTAAATATGAGTTGTAATACAATCTTAGTCAACGAGGTAGAAAATATCCCGAGTTGTTGGTGGTGGCCGCATTTTGCTAGGCGAAGACACGCTTATGCTTCGTGAATGAGAGACAAGATTAAATTCGATTTTCCAATTTACAGAGATTTTTCTTTTTATGCTTTTGAATTGTGCAAACCTGGAAAGGAAATCCTGCAGCGCAAATTCTGTTTCTTATGCATAAATCTCCTAACCTCTCAAAAACCCATAATCTACCTTATTTATTGCAGAAACACGATTTTTGAGTTTCGTTTCTTGAGACAAAGCTGAAGATTGTATTGTGAGGCCATGTCGCACCGCCACAGATTAGGACCAGGATAGTGGTGCATTAGCGCCGATCGATTCTCGTTCCTCTGGAGTTCCAGAACTCTTGTGTCACTGTATCTACCATGGATGCTTAAAATGAAATTTGTGGCTTTTTTTTAGGTATCGTTATATGCTCCCTGGCTTGGTATTCAGAACAATTTAATTGTGACCGAATCAGCACTGGCAGAATTTAAGTTTGAATTAGGCGCATTCATCTTTACTTTTACATGTTTGCATCTTCGGTCGTCATTAGAATTACTTCAGTACCTCTTGTAGAGTCAACGTTAACGCAGGCGGAGTGAATGGAATGAAGGGCAACCCGATCATTTCGGTGTTTTGGCTTTCTTAGAAGAAAAGACATAAGCGGCGCCCATGCTGCCTATTTGATTGCTTTGGTCATTCTTTGGTAAGGCATAAGCCATAAATTCGTACAGGCAACAGTGAATAATACGCACATACAGTATGAAGAAAAGTGCCGATGGTGTTCCAGTCCAATCCCTGCAAGATCATCTGACGGCTGAATGACCTCGGAAAGGCCCCAGATAGTAGTAATTCAGGAATTGTTAACAGTAATTAACAAACACTGACGTGGAATAAACCTGCGATCTATTGTTACACCAACTGTATAAACTGTAAGCTGATAACGCAATCCGCAAAAATGCCCTGGAAAGAAAGAAATACAAAACAGCCACATTACCTTATGTAGCCGAAAAAACAAACTTGTGGCTGATGCAGCCATGACTGCAGCCGCGTCAGATCCCTGTCGACGTGCCGCGCCTAAGCTTGGTTCAACGTTTCTGTTTCCGGGATGAGATGGTCCACACCATTCAAGGGGGGCACCTGTTCATCGTTATGCTGAGCCGGGCTGGGCTGGGCTGGGCTGGCGGTTTGTCATTCGGGAGGTGATTAGTCAAATTGATAGCTGACATTGGACAAAAATAATGTCACAAGGTCTATATCCGTTGTTTTGGTATGACTGTTGCAGCAGAGAGTGAGCGGATAAATGACGTGTTGCAAGATATAGCCTCTGAGGGTAGTACAAAAAGGTACATGTCACAAGTCGAGAAGATATTCCTGGAGTCCACAGTCCACTGCAGGCAGGCAGTTTTCCCCACGCTACCTAAGAATGGAACCTCACCTGCAAAAGCTGACCCGGACACCCCCTGTCCTGTTCTACGGATGTTGCACATGGAATCTGAGTCGGTCGGTACCTTTACTCAAAGGTAGAAAAAGGTATCCGTGCATTAACGGGCATGGAAGTCTGTTTTCTCTATCAGGTCCGCTATGCATGTCTTTTTAGAGTCTACCATTATTTCATCTTACTCGTTCTCCCCCGCTAAGCCCGGCTCTGCTGGCTCTTCTGACTTGCTCTGTCTGAATTTGACTCGTTCTGTCCCCAGTATCTAATGTCATGGCATGACCTAATTACTTGGTAGACCCCCTATCGTTAGTTGGTTCTTTGGTGTTGTCTTTGTCGGAATACCTATTTTTGAGTCCCCATCTCATTCATTAGGTTGCTTGTTCTAGAGTTAGCCACGCCCCTCGGCGGTTTAATACAATTTCCCTTTTGCCCTTTCCCTTCCCTTTCTTCTGGTGATGCTTGTCAGGTCCGCCCCCCCTCTCGTTTCTTCTCGTACCTCGTGCCTTGTCTTGTCTTGTCTGGTTCTTGTTGTTTCCGAGTCGTAGCATTACTTATTTAGCTGCTGGCAACAAGAGAAGCTGTTGGCTTGCCCCGTTTTTCTCCTTCCTGGCCTGGAAAATAAGAAATATTGTCGTCGCCCCGAAAAAAAACGTAGCCATCCCCATCTCATTTCTCCTCCCTTTTCTTCCCTTCTTTTCTTCCTCACTCACCCAAACATCCACCTCCCACCTATTTTCCCCAACAACGACCAGTGGTATTTATTGTCGAATTTGTCGAATTCCATCAATTTGACACTATTAGCACACCTTAATCATCTTCAAATCGTCGTCATTTTCTGCGCCTGGTGTAGCAGTGCCTCTTGACCCCCTCGAAACGACGTATACCCCGCAATCGGCTCTCCTTTTCGCATAGGAAGCTGCATTCACGGTCAAAGTGGTTTCCGAACCCAAGATCTTGAGGTTATTCAGAGATTCAACTGTCTCCACCGCCCACACCTGCACTCCACATTCTGGCCACTCACAGCTCGTTTCACCTCGTCACTCTCCGACTGGACGCTTTCCCGCCTGCAACCATTCCGTTTCTGATGAGCCCCGCCCGCCACAGATTCAGGCATTTCTATTCGCTGTACCTGGTATCCAAATTGGTGGTGCATTTCCGTACCCTTTAGCGTGTACCACTCACTACCGCTCGCCGACCGCTATTCGCCGGCCTTTTCGACATTTGGCGATTTGAATCACAGCCTTACCTGACGCGACGCTTTATCAGATCCTTGGAATTTGAGGCTGCGAATTCGTGTTTCTTTTACCCGCTTCTGGCATTAATATCCCTTGTTTCCAACCTTAGCAGCCGATTTTTCTCATGCAATAACGGGCTGCATTAGTGTTTCCAGCAAAGCAATCTTGTAATACACGCTACAACAAGGCTAAGGTATTTGTCGCCTCTATACTTCAACATGGCTGCTACAGGCGCCGACACGTCTATGTCGCGATACGACTCATCAGCCGGCGAACTCTCATCGCCCCCTTCCGGATCACTATCAGAACCTGGTTCGCCATCACGAAATGGGTCTGGTAGCCGAGCACCACAAGATTATGACGAGATCGTTGTCGTCTCCAGCGATGGCCAATATCAACACATTGGTCACCAGAATCACAGCGAACGCCCTCCACCCCCCATGCCACCACAATCAGGCACGGGCCCACCCAGACGATATGCACTTGTCGACAACCAATGGGTTCAATTAACAGCTGCAGGCGTCCCGCGCAAGAAGCCCGGTCGCAAACCTGGAACCATTGTGAAACCTCGAAATTCGGACGGTGCTGATGCAGCAAAGGCTGCTCGAAAACCTCGAAAACCTCGCGATCCTAATGCACCACCGATGCCACGAAAGAGAAAGATTGCTCCTGCTGATGGTGAGAGTGAACTTCCAGCAGACTCAAAGTCCCTTGCTGCAGCTGCATCTGCATCATCCAGTGGCCAGGGACACGTCTCAGATGTTTCTCATATATCAGCTTTATCACCTGCTCATCATAACCGCCAAACCTCTTCTTCATCACATCAACCCGAGCAGCGTTATTCACCAAAGATGCTGAAGCGTGAACACTTTATGCAGAACATACTAAACTCGGATACACCTGTAGAACGACCCCAGTCTCAATCACAGTCTCAGCACAATAGCTCTACGTCTATACCTGTTCGCACTAGTGGCCAAAGCTACGATCCAATCCGTGGTAATTACGATCCGGTTCGTGAGACAATGGTTTCTCACAGCCCTTACCCCTCGAATGCTGGTTCACCAAGAGCTGCTTCACAGATCCCTGACCGATCGCCAACCATTGCGAGTCTTCTTGGTGGTAATGAATCACGCAGTTCATATCAGCCGCCCTCGAACCAACCTCGTTTCCAGGCACATGAACCATCTCAACCAGCATCACCCTCCAAAGAGCCCCGCGACATATTGACTCCAACTCCTTCTTCGCGACCACCAGTGCAGGAAACGAAGAAAGATCCACCACCTCCTCCGCCACCAGTTCAAAGACCAGTCATCAAGGAGTCTAATTTTACTACTATTTCCAATGGCCCTATCAAGAAGTCATCGCCAAAGCAGAAGCCTCACACCGGAGTTTCCACACCTAAGACCGACACCCTCGACGATATGGGCGAAAGTGAAGGTCGCTCAATCCTCGATTTTGGCCGAGCTAAGCCAGGTGAAGAAGCCCAGGCCCCAACGATTGTTCTCAATATACCTATTCAGGCTGGCGAGACGAACAGATATGTCAACTTCATGCGCATGGCCGAGGAACGGTATGGATGGGATGCCCTTCACCCTCGCCTGGCCGCCAACCGAGACCGCAAGGCTCGCATTGCTGCGGCGGCTGCCTCTCTCGAAAAGGCGGAATCGGGTCGCGAATCTGGTGATGAAATGTCCGTTGATCTCTCCGATGCCGAGGCTAGCAACCCCGACAACGGCGCGACCAGTGGTCCTGATGCGCAGGCCAAACCCAAGAAGAAGCGTAACTTCAAGGAGGATCAGTATGATGTTGATGATGATTTTGTTGACGATTCAGAGCTTCTATGGGAAGCTCAGGCGGCGGCAAGCCGTGACGGATTCTTTGTCTACTCTGGCCCCCTGGTACCTGAGGTCGAGAAGCCAGCTGCTGGGTATGTATCTTCCTTTTTTATTTTATGTGATCAAGCATTAACAAACGATAGTCACGAGGGACCTCCCAAGCGTGGACGCGGCGGACGAGGTAGCAGAGGTGGTGGAAGAGGTACATCAACTAGAGGCGGAACAGGTAGCGGCCGCGGCGGAGGACCTGGATCTCGAGGCGGCTCCGTTACTCGAAAGCCTCGTATCACTAAGCAGGAGAAGGCGCAGCGAGAACGCGAGAAGGCTGAACGCGAGACCATGGCCCAAATGGCCAAGACACCAACTCACGGCGGCTACTCACTTAACCCAACAACACCGTCCTTTGCCGTCAGTGAGTTAGGGGCATAGGTTCCACCCTTTTGTGCAAATGGACCTCTCAATACGCCGTTTGCCTTTTGACACCAGCGTTGGGGTTAATAACACTTTTTAAAGAGAAGACGACATTCGAACTAAAGGTGTGCTTCAGGTCAGCGCACTTAGCATTCTGTCATCGTGCTACTCTTCCACCTGGCGGTATTACATCATCCTTGACCATACACCTGGAGGCGTGTGTCCTCCCTCTTTCTTTTGTTTCACACTTTTCGATGCTATTTTGCAAGAGCATGGATGGCCCGGTATGGCTTCCTTTTGAGGTTTCCAGATTTGTGGGAGTATTGGCGTGTAAGAGATTTGTTTGTGGGACTACAGGCGTTCAAATGGTTACATGCTTGCAGATGGATGGCACATGGGTGACCTCGGGTCATGAACAAAGAGAGGACCAAAGATGATTGATACATCGCTACACATGATGGCGACTTTTGAAAGCAGAACAGACAGGCAAGGCGTCATGATGACCATCAGGTACTTCCCACCAGGAGATGGCTTGTTCAAAGGTATTAGATGTTAGAGTTGGAGTTGGTCAATTGTAAAAGATGATGATGGTCTGATGACTATAGCAATAACCGTCCCTTATCAAAATTGCGTTTTGCCATGTATTTGAGCCTGGTGACAAAAGCCACAAACTTGAGCTTCTATTAGCTTTTATCATCCTTAGAACTTTATCATTCTCCTGCATCTAGTTGTATTTCACCGTCTAAAGTTTGCGAAGAAGCCTTTCACTATCACAAAACGCAGATCATCAAATGTAATTGCTCACTTGACAAATCAGAAAGCATCCGCTGTCTCGCTTTTTCTCTTCTGTCCTACGCTTCAGTCCATCATGAACAACAAACAGTTCTCCAACCATTCCTTCAACAAACATCCCTCTCTTTCATCCGATTCTAGCATATGCTAACTATATATATCTCTGGAAGAAACATACCGTCCTTATGCGAGGCTGAACTCTGTCACCTCGCCCATCTCGTTGACGGTCTGTTCGCCGGTCTTGTATGAAGCACGCCACCGCAGCTTGGCGCTTGTGACCTTTTGAGCGCGGTTACCCGCGTGCCAGATCTGTACCTCCTGTGTAATACCACGGTTTTGCTGGGGAGCGAGATCGCGGCCGGTTTGTGGCTTGAGCTGAAGTTCGTAGCCCTGTATTCCTTCCTGTCAGTTTGCGCTATGGCAATAAATATGACCATGCTTACCTTTGTCACGGCGAGTTGGAAATGAAGCTCGCTGATGGGTTGGGTCACATTGTTCGAAAAGGCAAAGACGATGTTGATAGCGTTCTCGTTGCCGGGTGCTCGTCTAGCAATCATCTCAATCTTCACATTTGTGTTACTGACAACAGCCTGGTGCTCCTTCGGCTTGCTAGGCTCTGGAGGTAGAGCCGAGGAGAAGTTCCATTCGTCATCTTCGTTGGCTACAGCAGCTGGCTGTGGTTGAGGCGCAGGAGATGCGCGCTGAGAACCCAAATTGCCAGCTCCGAGTAGAGCGAATGGGTCAGAGGCAGGCTGTGATGGGGGAGCAGGCTGCTGTTGAAAGTGAGGTTGAGGTGTTGTCGATTGAGAGACGGGCTGTGAGAAGGAGGCGAATTGTGAAAAAGGGGGAGGAGTTGGAGTTGAGACTTGACCTCGGGCAGAGTTGTCTTGAGTCATGGAAGATAATAATGCAGGCCCGGGGATATCTGGTAGAGGGTTTAGTATAACTATATGCACGTGCCAATTTATGTTGGCAACTTACTTTGGTTTGCGCCAAAGCCCAGGGCAATACCACCGCCTTGTCCAAAGCTGCTGGACTCTCCCCCAATATCCAGACCAAGGAGATCATTCTCAAGACCTCCAGCGCTCGCAGAAGGTGCAGCGGTATTGCTTGACTGAGCACCATTACTGCTGACATCGGCATCAAAGTCGATAAGAGACAGCTCATTCGCCGCGCTCGAGGACGATGCTGCAGCTCCTGAAGCAGAGAGAGGAGGTCCACCAGCAGCAACCTTGGCAGCGCCCTCTATGTCGCCCTTCTTCATCAGCTTATATCGCTCTGCTGTTCGGTGTATGCTATCGTTAATCTCGAGTAGCTTTGCAACAGCCTCATGATCGTCCGATTCCTCTTCACACATCTTCTGGATCTTGGGCTGTGCGCTTTGTAAGGCAGCAGCCAATTCGCTAAAAACATCGCCGTCTTCCATCTTATCGCCTTCCTTGAAGGAGTCGAGTCGCTCCTCTAGTAATCGTGCCTTGGCCTGGATCTTGGCAACCTCCTCAGCAGCCTTTGCGCGGTAGTCGGTCTTTGATCGTGTGTCGTAGCCAGCCATAACCTTCATAAGTCGGTTGGCTTCTTGGAGATCCTCGGGGGTACCGCGACGAATGAGTTCCTGAAGCTTAGCTGATTGCGCCTCTCGCTCTTCCTCTTCCATTTCTTCAGCAGACTTGAGGTTCTACATGATCTGTTCAGTATAGGAAACGCATCATGCACAAGCGAATGAACTTACGTCGCTAGGATTCAGTACGGCAGCATCCTCTCTCCGTACTTCAGGAAAGACATAGCCCTTATAACTCAGTAATCGGTGCATATCCCTAATAAATCCTAGATCCTCCTTGTACCGGCTCGTTTCGCATATCGTCCCTCGCCATTCCTCAATCGCCTCGAGGATCTTGGCCTGGACACGTGTAGGGCGCATTGGCGGGCGTTCGGGAAATCTTCTGACGAGCTCATTAAGAAACTCCTTTGTGCCGATTTGTAGATGAAAGGGGTATCCGCAGTTCTTGACACATATGTCAAGAAGACCCAAAGCGAGCAGGGCGACATTAGGATTGCGATGATTGATGAAGTTGACAATGGCAGTAGCAGCCTCACGAGGAGCAGTTCCCTTCTTTGAGTTTATAAGATCGGCAATCTCAAGGTTGAGGGCGAGGTTGGGTTCGTAGTTCTCGGGACTGCAGGCAGCCTGGATGAAGCGCTGGAGCTGGGAGGGGGTTCGGCCAGATGAAGGCAAATCGCCCCAACGATCGCGAGCCGCAGCGCGAGCAGAAGCGGCCTCCATTGTGAAGAAACAATACTGATATCCAAGCACAAAAGGACGATGTTATTCGTCTGTTTTGCGCGCGCGTTGGTCGACGATGACGGGACGAGGCAGTGCCACGTTAATAGAAGGGTGAGCTGGTCAACTGGTAAGGTAAGTAAGTACTAATGGACGGAGCACGGTATAGCCCGTCTAAGGTATGGAGTCCAGTACCACCACCCAAGCAACCTGTCTGGCGGGGGGGGGGAGCTTTGATAGTGGCCGACCGAATACGGACCAAGCCTACGGAAACGGCCTGAAAGAATGAATGAGACAGAGAAATAGGGAACAACAGATGAATTCGAATATGAAGAAAGAAAAAGAACGGTTTTGTAGCTGTAGCTGAATAAAATCCCCCTTGTCGTATTATCTTGTTTTGTCTTAGTCTTTGACAACAGACAATTAGACAGCACGACGATACCTGAAGCTAACATACAAGTGGCTCTGTGGCGCAGGTATGCGAAGAGCACCCAATGAGCCACGTGACAGTGTCGAGCATTTTAGCCTGGGAAGGCCCCCGTTACAGCGGCGTCATAGCCGATTTGGTGCTGAAGTCTTAACTTACAAGTGCTAGGGGACCCCAGCGCTCAGTGCCCTCCAGCTGCCCCTCACTGCCTAGGCCCTGATCAATTAACCCCACCATGAACGAATCTTATCAACCACTTGCAACCTAGGTGTCATCCATAACTTTTTTGGAGGCAAAATTTAAATTTCAACGTCCTTGCCTTCCATTGTTTGCATTCAGAACATCAACTATACACATTCCGAATACTATAATACATACAAAATGGTCCGCCATAAAAAAGATTTCAACTCAAAGGGCAGGAAAGGAGGCCCAACCCCGCGTCGAGGACCCCGCCGTGATGATGAAGATGGTACTGGATCTTCGCGCCCAGCTTTCAAAGCCGCCTGCTGGGACCTCGGCCATTGCGACCCCAAGCGCTGTTCCGGAAAGAAGCTCATGAAACTCGGCATGATGCGCGACTTGCATCTCGGCCAACGCCACAACGGAGTCATTATCACGCCAAATGGCAAACATACCGTCTCTCCCGCCGATCGCGAGCTCATGGACCAATATGGCGCCGCTGTTGTAGAGTGCTCTTGGGCGAGAACGAAGGAGGTACAGTGGAACAAAGTTGGTGGAAAGTGTGAACGATTGTTGCCATACCTTGTCGCTGCAAATACGGTCAACTACGGCAAGCCCTGGCGGCTGAACTGTGTTGAGGCTTTGGCTGCTGCTTTCTATATCTGCGGTCATCCAGACTGGGCCGAGCAGATTCTTGCACCTTTTTCATACGGTCCATCTTTCCTTGAGATCAACCATAGTTTGCTCAAACGATATGCAGCATGTGCCGATGAGGCTGAGATCAAGAAGACTGAAGAAGAATGGATGGAGCAATTAGAGAAGGAATACGCAGAGAGCCGAGAGGAAGGAAACGATGATATGTGGACCAGCGGGAATACGAATCGAAGACGTATGGTATCTTCAGACGAGGACGATGATGACGATGAAGAGGACGACAGTGATGAGGACGAAGAGGGAAGTGTGGACGGTATATATCTTGGCAAGAAGCCTCCAAAAGCTCAGCCAGAGGAGGCGGAGAAGGAGGAAGAAAAGGACCGCTACGCACTATCTGACGACTCAGATGACGAAGACACAATGGCCGAGATCCGTCGTAAAGTCCTTGCCTCAAAGACCTTCACCAACCCCAATCAACAAGACGACACGAAACCCGCTACCATTCCCAACCCACATCAGCATCAGCAGCAGTTCAAGCCCAACACTAGCGTGCAACCTGACTCTGATAACGAGAGGAGTGGGAGCGAGGATGACGATGACGAGTTTGATAACATCATTGAGGCTACGCCTGTGACTGATCGTATTGGTTTGGCCAAATTGGAAAAAGAGCGTTCTCAAGCTACGATAACGACGAGGACGTTTTCATCAAATGCTGTGGGGGCGCCATCTCGAAGATGATTAGAGTGTTACTAAGAGAAATTGTATAAGTACCCTAACCATATTGTTTATCCGTCCAAGTTGGAGTGTAATCAGGTCATGAATTTCTTAAAATTTGGTTGTATTAACAGTGATATTTGGTATATCGTCCTCGTATACAACACCCAAATCTCGACATCCTCTTGTCCCATAAGGCCATGTCATCATATACAACTATTCATACATGCACAACCCTCCTTCCCAAGAAAGCCACCTCCTTTTGGTTTCCACCTTTTGTACATATTTTACAGTTCTGTTATTACAGTGTTCGCTTCTCCTTGATCTCCTCATATGTCTGGATCTGATCGTCGATTTGTAGCTCCTGGAAGTCTTCAAGACCGATACCGCACTCGGTACCCTTACCCATCTCCATGACATCCTTCTTGACGTGCTTAAGTGTGTCGATTTTGCCTGTAGATCAAGTCAGCATGAGGGGGAAAATTCAAGGAGTAAATATACGCGTAGAATGTATAGAAAGAGGAAGGGTGATCGTGACTTACCATCATAGATAATTTCACCACCACCACGAATAACCCTGACCGAAGACGTCCGCTTGATAGTGCCGTTGCGGATCTTGCAACCGGCAATATTTTTCTGTAATCTCTTCCTGATGTTGATCGCAAAGACCTGGAGAACGTCCGCCTCACCGAGGACCTTGTATGTCACATTGTACGGCAGTAGATCTGACAGGGCAGTCTTAACATCATCGACGACGTGATAAATGACACTGTGGTCGATAATGCGCACGCCAGCTTCTTCGGCACGCTGGCGAATATGAGGGAGGACTGGCATGTTGAAGTTGACGATGATGCTCTTGGATGCAGCAGCGTGGTCAACATCATACTCGGAGATTGCACCGACACCAGATCGTAAGAGCTTGGATTGGACTTCGTTGTTGCCGAGTTCCTGAACAGTGCCGCATACAGCCTCTACTGAACCAGCAACATCAGCCTTGACAATGAAGTTTTGGTAGATGACGCCAGGCTCGGTCTTGGTAGGCTCTGCTTCGGTACCCTCAGCTTCTGCAGCTGCTGCAGCTTCTTCAGCAGCTTCCTTCTCACGCTGACGCTGCTCTTGTTCGGCTAGTTGCTTAGAGCTCTCCAGTCTCTCAGCCATCTCCTCGCGGTACTCGATCGCTGTCCTGGCTTTACCCTCATCAGGGGCCTGGAGAACTTGTTCTCCGGCATCAGGCAGCTCTCGCCAGCCAAGGATCTGGACAGGAGTTCCAGGGGGTGCTTCAGGGATTTCGACACCAGCTTCGTTCCGAAGTCCACGGATTTTGGCCCACGATTTGCCAGCAACGATAATATCACCAAGGCGCAGGGTACCTCGCTTGACAAGCACTGTAGCGGTCTTGCCAGTTTGTTTGATACTGGATTCTAGGACCCAACCTTCGGCCATGCCATCTGTATCAGCTCGAACATCGAGGATTTCAGAAAGCGTGACGATGTTTTCTTCGAGGTCATTCATGCCCTTGCCTGTCTTTCCACTTACAGGTACCACCTGTACATCACCTCCATAGTCTTCGATTTCGACGCCATGACGAGCAAGATCAGCCTTGACTTGGTCCACTCGAGCGTCTTCCTTGTCGATCTTATTGATTGCCACGATGATAGGAACCTTGGCAGCCGTGGCGTGTTTTAACGCTTCTAAAGTTTGCGGCATAACACTGTCGTCCGCAGCCACGACCAGTACCACAATATCAGTGACATTGGCGCCTCGCTGACGCATAGACAAGAACGCAGCGTGACCTGGTGTATCAAGGAAGGTAATCTGCTTGCCCGACGACATTTGGACCACAAAAGCACCAATGTGCTGTGTGATGCCACCATGTTCCTGGGCAGCAATCGAAGACTTACGTAGCCAATCCAAAAGAGTAGTCTTTCCATGATCGACGTGGCCCATGATGGTGACGACAGGGGGCCTGCTTGGCAATGAGTATGGATCTTCGGGCTCTGGTCGAGGCTGCAGATCGCGCTGGGAACCAGTATCAACTGTGGGATCATAACCGTACTCTTGAGCGACTAGGGCTGCTGTATCACCAGTCATGATGGTTTCTTCCGAGAGATCCTCAAATCCCATGGTCTCCAGATCATGTAAGAAGTCGGCAATACGGATTTGGAGAGCACGGGCTAAGTTGGAGACGCTGATGTACTCGGGGAGGAAGATGGGCACTGAAGCAGCCTCAGCAGCTTCCTCAAGACGCTTCTTTGCCTCCCTCTCGGCCTTCTTGCGCTGCCTAGCTTCCCAGCGTCGAATTGAATCCTCATCAAAATCCTCATCTTCGTGGTCGTCCCGACGAACATTCCTAGGGCGCTTTTCCTTCTTATTTCTGCGTCTATCAAACACATCATCTTCCCCCACCTCGAAACGTGACAAACGCCTCGCTTGTTCCTCTTGCGACTCTTGAGCATCACGAGAGATGTTATCCACGTCCTGAAGTGCATTCTGATATTGGTTGCTGGGGCCAGGTCTGTTGCGAATGTTTGTGACCCTACTTTCAAGTGCGTTCCAGAAACCATCACTTTCGCCCTGTGATTTCTCTTCCACTCTGCGGCTGCGCTTCAGCTGGCCCCATATATTCTCGCTATCGTTCTGTCCTATTGCTGGTACTGTTGTCTTGGACTTGCTCTTGCTTTGGTCCTCCGTGGGTTTCGCCTCAGTTTGCCTATTTACGAGGGGTATCTGAGTATCAACCTTTCGAGAGCTGAAAGCTCCCCAAGCGGGTGGAGCCTGCTTAGGAGGTTCATTAATCGACCATGACCTTGGGGTCGCTACTGGGGCGGGCGTGCGGTCTGCCCTAAAAGCTTCGGCAAGAATTGAGCTTGACAACAGATTCGATGGCGGCGCTGTTGGCTTTGCCTCTTGTTGTTGCTTTTGCTGTCTGGTATGGTTCCTTCCGTCATTCGATCGATTCGGTCGCTGATTGTTTTGCACTTGAAGTGTGTTTTTGCCTTGGCGTTGACTTTTAGGTACGTTCGGGGGAGCTAATGGATTCTTGACATTCTTATGTGCAGGCGGCGGGGTGGGTGCAGCCTTGGCCGTTGAAGCGGGCTTCTTCGAAGGCAACCCCATCTTTTTACGAGCTTCTAGCTCATGAGGAAGCAATTCAATACTTAGATTCGAAACTTCTGGTGCTGGCTTGTTCGCAAAGGCTCCGAAAGACCCTAATCCGGCTCCAAACCCTCCTGGAAAACCACTCCCCGCAAAGCCTCCCGGCTTGCCATTATCGTTCGGACCGTGAAGTATAGAGCTCGTCGACAAGGTGCGCACACCAGATAATCGCGAAGAGTGACATGGCGATATCCCGGTGGCCCTGCCTGATGTTATCGAAGCTGTGACGCTGGACGCATGACGATCTCTGATCTGTGAATCCCTCGGCGAGAGTTTGTGGCGGCAGAAGGCGCATACGTAGGAATTACCGCGCTCCTAGAAATTGAGTAAGATATCTGCTAGCAGTGATCGATTATAAAGAACGGACCTGTAAAGTGCGAGCTCTCAACATTTCCGCGACGAGGAATTGGCAGATTTGGAGCGAGTCTGCCTCGACATTGGTTTTGCAAGTGAATGTCTAAAGGTCCTGTAAGTGAGAGTAGAAATCCAACCAAACAGTGGAGTTCGAGTTAGCCACAGCGGGCAACGCTCCAGTCCCCTCGGCGCTGGGATTGTCCGCTACAGTTAGTGGATGATGGACACTATTTGCTAAATCGCCTTATCTTTAAGCTTCAATTAGTGAGCCAAGATGATGATATAAAATTCTAAAAAATGAATGTTATAAATGAGCGAAGCCAGAGTTATTCTTTGTTAGAGTTAGAACTCTTCTCAGCTATTTCCATCAAGTATTATTGCCTTGGACACGATTTAGATGCTAGAACATTATGTCTATAGACATATTATATCCATCTAATGGATCCTTTTGTGGAACCAGGATTCTAACATTAATTCTTCGAGAACACATTTCCAACTACAACTCCTGCATAATTGCTTTATCCACCATCAACTGGCCTTCTCACATCAAAACCCAGTGACAAGCAGGCCTATCTTTATTTAATATGGCGCCAAATAAGAGAGCAGGGAAGCAGAAATCGACTCAGTTCGTCGACAAAAAGAATGAGGCTCCCCCTTCACCTTTCAAGCGGCCCCCTGAGGTCCTAGAGTCCTTTATCCAGTCTCTGGACAAGAAGCACGTCTATGTCACGCACATTGACAACAAGCCTGCCGACTTCAAACGAAAGATCTTCCTTGTGCCTGTCGGCATGAACATTGCCGTTGTGCTTCTCTTTGTTCTCCGCATGTGGTGGATTCTCCCCTGGTATTGGTCACTCATCATGACTGGCTTGGGCCACGACAACGAAACCACCTGGAACACCACAGACTCAACATGGTCTGAGATTGCCTGGGAGATCGGAAAGCGCTCTGGAACAATGATGGTTGATTTTGTCCTATTCATCTTTGTCTGGCCCTGGCCTGTGGAATTCGTCGCTGGACAAACCCGTGGTAATCCCTGTCAATGGCGTTGGCAAGTTGGCTTTCGTGAGCAGGAGATCTATGTTCGCCGAAGCCGAGAATGGGATCAAGCTCTGACAGACATTTTTACGGATGAAGGCTCCAAGAAAATCCTGCTCACATACATCGAGCACGCGACTTCCCCTATTCTTCAGGAGCAAAAGACCGGATACCTCCTGATGAACGGCCACTGGGATTTAGATTGGGCACGTATGGTACTCGCGCATCGTCTGGTAGATAAGAAGGAGGTTGCCCTTGAGGCCTTCAAGAACGTTGTTCTTATTCACCACGCTGACTACGGCTGGATATCTTACGATGTGCGCGGTAGCGGGGCGTCGAGTGAGGATGAACGACGGCGGCAAGTCTTTGCATTTCGGGATGCGCTTATGGCCCTTGGAAAGGAAGACTTGTTCTATCGCTGGGTTGAAATTGTTCAATTTGAAGCGACACAGCCTGGCGGATTTGGCCCCAAGGAACAAGAGGCCGCGGCCAAGAGAATCCGGGAGTTATTCGAGAATGAGAACATTAACTTTGATGAACTTTGGAAGAAGAGTGTTGGGGTATAGTCTTTTAAAAGGACATTATTATTTTATATATTATACCATACTAAACTATTAAGTCAGGTAATATTACCACATCTTACTACCGATAAGAGTAATACAAAGGGCAAAAAGATAATATTATTTCTTATACATTAAAAAATGATTATACGCCCAGTACCCAACTCTTTAAGCGGTGGATCTACTGCGCGCCCTGCTTTCGCCTGGGTACTTCTTTGCTCACCCTTATGTCCTCGACAGCTCCCCAGTATGGGCGTCCCCATACCGAATGAGGCCAGGGGCCATACAGAGTCTCTGAGGGGGGTATGTAAGGTGGCACGGCGGTGGTTCGAACCCAGAGGCTTGGGTCTCCGAAGAGAACCAAGCCTCTGGGTGAACCGTTCCGTCATGCCACCCCCAGAGGCCCCCCGCTTGGTGATAGAGACTGCGTTGTGGTGGTTTATATCTCTATGGGTAGCGGTAATGCTGGTGTGCGCGGAGCACAGCTGGCAGGCAGTTGGCTGAGTCACTGTGAGCTTCCACTGTGGTGAGCCCAAAGTCACCAGGCCGGACAGCAATGTGCACGGCCCTGCGGTGAATGCGTCATATGCTTAGAGGACAAAGCATATCTGTTCAAGGGTTGGGAAGAATATCGAAGCTTGGTGATAACAAATTTCAACCGACCGACCAAACAACCACCTTTTGGTACATACCAGAGGCCCATGGTCCAATGCACAGAAGGCTGCTGATGTTTATTTTACTGTAAGTTCTGGGGGGAATTTAAAGATATAATTCCGTTTGGTCAAACTGTTCAACAGAGCATGATGAGTCTGTGGCATATGAATTGATTTTCATCCATCCGAAAGATATCCAAGTACCCCTGACTTCAGGGAGTTAGCTAAGGGATTTCGGAAAGCACTGGTTGATCATTGAACTTTCACATGATTCTGTAACGGATTTGCAATCTATATGGCATCGCGATTATATGCCAGTTGTGTAAATGGTCGATGATCAAAAAGATTTCGCAGCCGTCTAGTTGGAAACTGATGATTGTAATTGAGTCTGTCAAGATTGGAAATGAGAAGTGACAATTGAGATCGAGAGACAGTCTGTAACTGTACGAGTACGGGATCAAAGGCGCGTAAAATCGATTCCTTGAGGTAGTGATAGTTTGGAAGCCAAGGTATTGTTAGATGAAGGATGGTATGAAGTTGAAAGTGTGTGGTGGAGTTACGTGTCGTGCCTTGCTGGCTGGCTGACTAACACACCCATATGTTAGTCGGGTGGAAGGGAAGGTAGGCTTCCATGGGACCGGACATAAAGCGGTGAAATAGCTTCATATACCTAAGGTACCCTACCTATAGAGCCTCAATAGGCAAAGGTGGAAGGGGGAAGAGAAATGTCAATTGAAGGATGGGGAAAAAGTCAAGTTCAAAATAAGCGTTTTGTTAGTCTTACCCGAATAACGAAGTCGTTATGTACCTACCTTAGTATGGGGAATGCTGACTGAAAATATTATCCTTGTTGGCTGATTGATGAGCTGTTTGGCCGTTTGGTTGGACAACCATCAGCAAGCGTTTCAAAGTTTATGGTTGGTTGTGCAAGTCGAGTTAATCAGTTGGGCATCATTTCACGCGACTTCCAAAAATGCGATTTATTACCAGTTTTGTAGGAGATCTAATGGTAAAAGATAAGTTTGTAGAAGTCTACTAGCATATCATAAACCACGACTACGTGTCTCCTGCCCCCCTTCACTTTAGAACTCGTATAAGTTACCAACCTTACCAAGGCGGGAGACATGGGTTCCTCTTTTTCATATACTTCATTAAACCAGTCCTCAAATATCAGATCTATTCTATTATCTCAGATCTTTTATAGGGTGGAATCTACAATGGTTCTTTCTCATCCCGACCTTTAGTACCAACTGTTGCTGTTTGTTCGTCATGAAGAAATTGTGTCCGAATTGTTGTCTCACAAGACGGATCATCATCGGCTGGCGACCAACTCCCAACGCTTCAAGGCCCCCTACTTTAGCCTCTCAGCAAAAAGAAGACAGGTCGTTTAATGTTTTTTTAGCATTAGGACTCCATTTCCAAATAAATAATAACCAAAAGGGAGAATTGGCCCAGATTAATAGCATCAATAACTTGGCCCTTTCCCCCATGCAAGGACGGTCCGTCCTCCAACGGCTCAGCGATCCATTGGCTCTAACAGCTAATAAGACGCCTGTAACTTGGGAGCTCACTCACTTATCAAAAGTAGCCCGCGGGCCCCAGTCCAAAAACCCCTAAATCTTGAACGCGCAACTAGCCCCGTTCAGGCTCAGCCCAGTCAATCAAAGTTCCAGGACAGTACATCCATCAAACTACCCCTTCAACCTCATCTCGACCAGAAAAAAGGACTTCGCTGTCCCTCACTCCCCTTAACTCCCGACTTTGCCCTCTCAACACCAAAACTCATCATCTTTATCTACTCGAAATGTCCTCGGGATTGACGCGACGCCGCGGTGCGGGCGGCGCAGGACCTGCGGTTGAGGGCGATTCTAGCAACGGCACCGCCCCTAGAACGAGCACACCAAGCGCCAGGGACAACGGACCCGAGACGAGCTACGAGAGCACAGAAAATGGCCATAAGATCGCATTCGACCCTCGCGATATCAGTGAGAGCGCCGAGCGAAGCAAGCAGCCAAAGCTCACTCTCATGGAGGAGGTCTTGCTACTTGGCCTCAAGGATAAGCAGGTAGGCTGCCACTCATGCTCATACACGTGCCCTTTGTGCTCGACGGGACAAACACCTCTGACTTTCGGCTGCTCATAGGGCTACCTCTCTTTCTGGAACGACAACATTTCTTACGCCCTTCGAGGATGCATTGTCATCGAGTTGGCCTTCCGTGGTCGCATTGCAATGGAGAAGGATGCCTCAAGACGCCGGTTCCCCCTTGCAGACCGCAACATCGAGGTCATAGACGATACCCTTACTGGCGAAGTTCTCCTTGACGAGGCCCTCAAGATGATGAAGCAGAGTGAAAAGATGAGCGTCGCAACCTGGATTGACTTGATGAGCGGTAAATAACCCTAGCCCCATTCCTCTAATTCCCAAGCAACCATCGCTAACTCCCTTCCGAACGATAGGTGAGACCTGGAACTTGATGAAGATTGGATACCAGCTCAAGCAGGTTCGAGAACGACTTGCAAAGGGACTGGTCGATAAAGGCATCCTCCGCACCGAGAAGCGCAATTTCCTCCTTTTCGATATGGCAACTCATCCTGTCGCTGATGGTGGCGCCAAGGAGGAGATCCGCCGCCGTGTTCGCAACATCCTTACCCAACGGACCGTCGTCCTCAACGGCAGCCAGTTCCTACCCGAGTCGCTCGAATTCCGTTATATGCGCAGTATCGCCATGGTTTGCGCCGCCTACGCTGCTAATGTCCTCGAGAACGCCCTCGCGTCCCTTGGCCACGAGGCAAGGGAGCGGGCTTTTGCACAGACTGACGATTTACTCGCCGACTACAGCCAATGGCCATTTGGCAAGAAGGCCACGCAGAATGGCATTGGTGCTAACTTGCCCCAACTTATTAACGAGGTGGGTATTGTGATACATGCGAGAATTTCATAACTAACAGTAGCTACAGGAGGTCAACAGCGGCAAGGATAAGGAGCTCCAGCTCGAGGTGGTTGCAGCTTGCTTGAGCGTCTTCACTCGACTTGACTCTCTCCTATAGACGTACTCATGCAAACCCCGTGCATGTCCACCATTGACAAACGTGATGTCTGGGTACCCCTTCGTTCAACTGCCCAGCGTCCTGGCCAGGCCAAGCTCTCTCCCTCGAAATCTCCGTTCCAACCATCCGATCCTAATCTACCATGAACCCATTTTCACGAAATGACTTTGACGACAACAGTCTCATGGCTTCCTTCCTTGCCCAACGAAAACAACACGAGTCTTTACACACAACCGCTACTTTATGGAGCAATTCAAGGGAATTGACACTTTGCTGCTGCTCAATTGAATTGAGTTGCAGCTAGGTTCAAGGCATGATGAGCTTGGAACTTGGCCAATCGAGTTACTCGGGGCAAATTTTGCTGAGTGCTTGACCGGGTGGTGTTGGTGGTCACGCTCACTCTATAACCCACCCAAACTTCTTCTTTTAATGTCCTTTTTATTTTTGTCGAGGCTTATCTATACGTCCTTTTAACTTTTGGGAAACAAAAAAGGAGGTGGACGGGATGACTACGACTCTGGCTCTGGCTCTGGCTCTGTTGTGTATGAGTGTGTTGTGTCGATTGTGTTTCTAGGAAGGCTAGGGAAAGGGGGCGAAATTCATAGGTTGGTGCGTGAAAGCGTGGCCGTTGTTGTTTTGTCGTCGACTTGGGTCTGGTATCTCCATTGTAATGAAAAAGAAAATGTCAGACAACTTTTTAACATGCCTATGGCGCCTGTCTATCATGAGAGCCTGGGTCTTGAGATCCTCGCCATTATATCTGCTGACGCTGGAATTGAGATGAGTATGAATGAACGACCTGGATATACACAATCAAGGCAATGAGACTGGAACATTTGATAAGAAATCACCAGGTTTTGCGTTGCTGAGACTTGGAACTTGAACTGGCTTGACTTGTGGCCTTGACGGCACGTTCGAGACACGCTCTCCACTTTCATACAATATTGCATTATATCAACTTGTACATGCATCGCCAAGCTCGGTCCTGAAGATGCTTTCCATGTCTCCTCTCCTTTTTGCAGACCATAACTCCGCCAGCGCCCGTGTATCTTGATTAAATCGAAGGTTAAAATCAGTCAGCCTTTCTTTTCATCTTCCATCTCTCCCTCGACGCGTCATAACTTCCTCGTTCTATTTCTTTTTGCCTCCGACGCCCAAGCTTCCCTCAAAACCGGGACGACTCTTCTTCTTACCTCCGGCGGCGCCACCCTTCTTCTTCTTGCCCGCCTTACCGAGAAGCTTGTCATCTCGTCGTTGCCGCAAGTTCTCCTCACGCTTGCGTTGACGATCCTTCTGAGCCAGCTTGACACCGTCCGATCGTTCACGCCAAGCCTTCTCACTCTTCTTCTTGGCAGCCTCCTTTCGCTTGACGGCACGCTTTAATAGAGCTTCGTCATCGCGGATCTTCTCGCCCTCGGCACGGCGACGGGCTGTCAGCCAAATATCCTTCTCGGCGATATCAGCACGCTTCTCAGGATCAAGCTCCTGAAGACGCTTCTTCTGGTTTTGAACCTTGATAAGGGCTGTCTTGGGGTCAGAGGGCCCCTTCTTCTTGCCTTGGCTCAGCACATGACCAAGATCGCGTGAGAGCTGGGCACCATCACCGAAAGCGACACGGCCGAAGGTGAAGTTGCTAGCATTCTCATCGAGTTCAACCGCGGGGCTCATAACACCAGGTGAACTAGATGCCAGTGCCTCCTCACGCTTACGTTGCTCCTCCAGCTTGGCCTGCTTGCGCATCTCCTGCTTGTGAGCCTTTCGAAGCTCCTGCTTCTTTCGTCTCGACTCGATGAGTTCTTGGCGTGTACGGATGGGCTTGCCGTCAGGTCCATCTGCTTTTCGGGCGGCACGAAGAGCTTCAATCCTGGCAGCGAGACGTGCTCGGATGGCAGAGGTATCGGCAGGGAGCTTGATGTGCTTGGGCTTCTCGGAAGGGGCGACAGTGGATGAGATTGAAGTAGTAGTACTGGCAGGGTCGGCGGTTGTCTCCGCAGGTGTTGTTGTAGAGTCGTTGGTGTCAAAAGTAGGAGATTGTGGCTCGGATTCGTGACTTGAGTTGGCGCTGGCCTCGTCCTCCTTCTCCAGGCCCGAGATGTCCATAGGTAGAACCTCACTATCACCACCGGCTGTTGTCTCATCCTCCTCATCATTCTCCCTTTGCTTCTGAGTCTTAGCAGCAGGGGTTTTGGCTTGCTTCTGGGTCTTCGATGTCGGTGGTGGTGGTGCATCCTTGTTCTCTGTCTTATTGGCCTTCTTTTCAGCCTTCTTTTCAGCCTTCTTATCCTTCTTATCCTTCTTGGCCGCCCTTTTCTCTTCTTTTCTTGACAGCTTAGAAGTTAACTCGGCGCTCTCCTTGGTATCTGTCTCATCGTTGAGCTTCTGCTTCTTGTTGGGCTCAGCTGTCTTGACCTTGAGGCCCTCGCCAGGCTTCTCGATGTCTACGCCCGGGACAGACTCGTAGCCTTCCATGTCATCGTCATTATCGGCCTCGTTTTGTTGTTGCATCTCACGCAGCTTGCGCTTGTTCTCGGCACGCTCATCCATGACTTCCTTAGCATTACAATTCTTTTTGCTGTCGGGGTCCAGCTTTCCGCGTCGGGCGGCGGAAGCCTCTTCTTTTGTCTGCTTCTTCTTGGTCCATTGATCCTATGATAAAATTAGCATCTTGCTGGCTGGACATTATTCACATGATATAACAAGAGGCACGTGGTTGCATTTTCAGGTGGATAAGGGTTGATCTGGAATTGGCAAACCGTTTGATTCACATACACTCGTGTCTTCACCATAGTACATCTTGGCGGGGATAAGACTCAGGAGGCCATCGAAGGCTCGGGAGTGGTCGCGTAGGCGATCCTAAAGCGCAAAAGGTCAGCTTCAGGGCTTCTCATCACCATATATCGAAGATTTGTCCAATTATAGGCGGGGCTTGAGGGCGTTTGAAAGAACGGACCTGAAACGAAGACTCTGCCATTTTAGCAGGCGATGAGGAGGCTTGATTATCTAGGGTATCGTGATATCGCCAGTATTAGACGAAGCTAATCATGGAGAGTCGTGGTGCTGAAATGCTCTTAATAATAAAAGAGGTTGGAAAAGAAAGCTCGGATGGCGATTTGCTGCCTCAGTTTTTTGGGGAGGATTGTTGTAATTTTTTTTTCCTTGGGTGCTAAAGAATGACCGGCTTTGTGTGGGGAAGTTCCACTGGAGGCGGTCGATCCACTTCCCTGCACTTAGCGCATCTAGACCGAGGTACGTACCTACGCCATATTCAGGGTCCTCCTGAGCCTCATCAAACATGCCATGAGCCCGACTTGCAAATCATAAGGTATTGTGATCAATGAGGTATTAACTTCGAAAAAATACTTAAGAAGACGCTCAATCTCTCACTTTTGCTTAATTGGGTTTTGATTTAATTTTCTCAATTACAAACGCCGATCAGTTCGGAAGACGAGGGCACAATGGCTGTGGGTATTTGGCTTAAAGCCAAGACAAGACACTTACATCGGCTCCTGTATGGGAATTGAAAGCTACCAATAGCTTCATATCAATTATGCATCATTCCAATTTAGTCACTCAACACAGACTTCTCCTTTCAGGACTCATATGTGTATGGTGCCGTTTGCTATGCTGGAAAAGTTGAAACTTGGGGCCAAGCATGAAAACCGGAGTCATTATCCAGAAAACTAACGTAAGTGCTATATACTTTGTCCTCGCTGGTTATCAAAGTTTTCATTCTCCCAAGGTGCTCATAATCTCGAGATTACAGAAGAACAAGTTTAGACTTGTATCGCTTTATGACGTTCGCATCAATATGTCGAAGGAATTTAGTCTAGCTAATTCCTAATCAATAACCAAAGCAGCAGGCTTCCATGTGAATTCGTTGGTCATGTTCTCGTTAGAATCTATTTCTTCTTGCTCTTCTTTCCAGCAGCAACTTCTCGCCGACGAGCCTCCTTAGCCTCGAACTCGGCCTTCTTGATCTTTTCTTGCTCCTCTCTTTCTTCACGCTCAGCCTGTCAAGTCATTAGTAATACCATTCCACTGATAGATAGAAAGTCCAGGCAGGGTAACTCACTTGTCTTCTAGCGGCATCGAGAGCACGCTGTTCACGGATGGCCTTGAGACGCTCCAGATCAGCCCGAGACTCGTCCGTCTTGCCCTGAGCTGTCAAGCGCATGTGTCTCTCCTTGGCGGCTGCAGCCTCGAGAGCTTCACGCTCGCGTCGACTTGGTGCTGCTTGCAGGCTCTCAACACCATCCGTGATTTCGTCGACACCCGAGGACGCCGCTTGTTTGCGAGCCTTCTTCGAATGGTTGGGGTTGGCAGGCATATCGTCTTCCTCGTCGCTATCGCTCTCATCTTCGTCGCTGGAGGGCAGATCGCCAACCTCGACCGTCTTTGCCTTTTGTCTGGCTATGGCAGCCTCTTTTCGAGCTTTCTTCTCGGCCTTTCGAGCCTCGCGTGATTGCTCTTGGGTTTGTGCTTGAGAAGTGCCAGCATCAGGTTCGTCCTCGCTGTCCTCCTCTTCAGAAGATTCCTCCTCGGAAGACTCCTCCTCATCGCTGTCATCGTCCTTTTTGTTAGGGTCAACAGCCCACATGCTGACCTCGTTTCCATCGGCATCGAGAGGTCGAATATCGCGGGAGAACTTCTTGCCACCTGGACACCGGTTACTCATAGGTTGGGCAGGAATGAACGATCAACATACCTCCTCGTGCGGGCTTTCGAAACTTTCCTCCTCGGCCACGAGAGCCTCCTCCAGGGGGACCACCAGGAGCCATGATGGGCAAGCTGTGATAAGATAGGTATGAAAAAGTTGACTTTTTCAAGCGTGGAGAGAAGTGTATCTCAAGGCTTTTCTGTCAGGCTTCGCTTGTTTCGTTCGATAGGGATGTTCTGAGTTGTTTGTCGCGCCGTCTCTTGAATGAATGAATGTTTGTTGCTGATCAAACTTGTTCAGCAGAGGCGGGGTAGCGGGGTAGCTAATGACGGCAGCTCTGATAAACGAACAACCAGGAGATGGGGGGAGGGATGATGTTGATCAGGAACTTTTGAGGGACGCTGCTTTTTATTGATGCTTGCAACTTGGGCTGCAGATCCTTGCACGTGGAATGTGAGTCGAAATAGAAGACGCTTTCTTGCTTTGAAGTTTATTGAGGAGGATGGGTCAAATGACAGGCATATAGATCAATGCCCATAGAAAGACTGTTACGTTGCACGAGAGCTTTATTTGACTCAAGCAGAGCGCAGAAGAGCAAGACCTAGTATGACTCAGTCCTTAATTTAAGCCTTGGAAATACATCGAACGACATTGCAAGTACTAATCAATGTACAACACATTCGAGCTAAGAATACACCTGACAATACCTCTATCAATGAAGATAGACGCCAGTAATCCACAGCATAAAGTCCCGTAAGGACTGCTTCGCCTGTCTGGGGACCTTAAAATCCCGAATACCGAAAACGATGGGAATCAGAATCGGTTCGTAAATCTAACTACTTTATTCATCTGAACACCTATGCCCTTTTCCATGTATTCAGGTTTAGACGTAGCTTGTACCTTGGTGGGTTTTCTTGTCAGGCACTGGAGACTTCCAGGAAACATCTGGGCACCTGGATAACTGGACAAATAGGAGACTCCCTGTTTGTCGTGCACTGATCCGCTCACTGAGGGGCGCGTTTCATACCGCCAAGGAGATGGCAGAAAACTTAAGACCTCGATCCTAAGTGATAAAAATACTTAGGTAGGTTTAGGATAAACTTAATAGGCTCTGTAATTGGTTTATTTTTTATCTCCTAATTTTAGGTCCTAAGTCTTCTGATACCCCGAGAACCACCAATAAGTGCGTTTGTAGTGGACATTCATGCATGATTTCTTCGTCCATCGCGCACGCGACAAGAAGCTCGTTTAAGATACATTGACTCATCCATTCGTTTCAGGCACAAATAAATACCCAAAAGTAACTATCTTCGATTCTATCGAGTTAGCATTGTTTGACAAACTTTAAGAATGATTCTTTAACCTGTAAGTGGTATATATTTCAGAGCCCTAATTCTCAGAAACTTTTATGATGGTTGGACCCCTATTCGGCGCATCAATCTTCCGCTCCCGCTTCTGGTGCCCCACTCAGGTAAACAAAACCAACTCGAGTGAGCCGCAATTTTATTCTCTTTTTTCCTTTCTTCTTCAACCTACTAGAAAAACTGAAATCCTTCAAATTCACTCTGGCTTTCATTACACCATGGAGGTACTTGGAGGGGAAACTGGAGGAAAGATGAATTATCGCTGACACTTACCCTCTGTCCTGCTTGTAGCTTTTTGCTGCGTTGGGAGAGAGAAATTTTGACGCGGTACATACCATTTTCCCACATCCTCAGAGATGTGATATCATGATGGAGGTGAGTATGTATGTTGTGGGTATGGGTGCTTCCTTGCATACTATGAGAAATTACAACTCAATATGCTTGCACCTGGTACCCTTATATTCCAAAGGGACTCTATGCCATAACGCAGGGTGAGTGGTGCAGTGGTATGTCTCCTAGAACCTATAAACCTCTAAAATCCGAACCTAAAATCCTAAAACTTTCCCTGCAACCCGCCCTTCGTTTTTGGAGTTAGCAAGTTCGAAATCATGATCAATATTTTTTTGGCCATCGATCATGCACTTTTCCACAAACCTCTTGGAAGAGGTCGACAATCTGCTGTTCGTATAGGGTAGTCTACTTTTTGTGTTTCGGGGCTCTATACATTAAGACTTCACATGATTTCTTTAAACAATTCATGAATCTATTGGCGATCAGCTTCCAGTGCTGGTTTGTCCATTGTTGGATACTTCATACTGAAAACCTCGGCTCCCTAGGGGTGCCATGCCAATATTGTCAGCCCGATTCCAAAAGCAGCAACGCTCTCTTTGTGTCTTTTATATGACAAATAGAGAAATTAATGAATGTCCGGTCTCTTACAATTCTTACGTTGAGCCTGTTTCTTGGACTCTCTTTCTGAAGAAGCGATCCCTCTTCTTAACGATATCTGTCAATGTCAACAGAAGTTGTTCGCTTTGCGCCTGCTGCTGGGGAGTTGGTTCGTTCATGATATATTCTCCACGCAACCTTCGCCATTCCTTCAACTCCTTCTTATAATATGCGCTCCCTAGAACATCCGCCGGTCTGAATATGTGGTTCATATCCCAGAAAAGTGCCTTGATCTCCTGGTTGTGCTGTTCGCTGCGCTCACGGAGTTCACGAGCATCGACCGGATGCTTCCAGTCGAGTTGGTGCACATGATAAGTTGGCAGGTCTGACTCAGGTTCGTAAAAGGGCTCTGTCTTAGGCTTCGACGTTGATGGTACTATCGTCCGAGTTTTAAGTGGCTTATTTGAGCGGTTGCGGTCCTGCAATGGATTAGGAGAACAAGCAAGGATGCAAACATTGTCGTCACTGTCGGAGCCGGAACTTAACGAACCCGGGGGCGAGCTGTCGCTATCGGGATGTTGGATTGGAGGATCTGACTCGTCGCTGTCCGTGTCTCTGTCCGGCTGACCATTTTGTGAGCTACCACTCGCCTCTGGGCTCTTCGACGCTGTGCTGGTGCTCTTAGACTCGGGCAACGGTGAAAGAAGTGGCTCGACAGGGAACATTATTAAATAGCTCGAAGGGACAGGAAACTCATCGTCAGATTCACCATCGTTTCTGATGAAACCCTCATCACTCAGTAGAACAGAGTCTGTCAGATCGCTGTTGAAGAAAGTCAGTGCAGTGATATGATCAGGGAAAGCGAAGCATGTTGTCGAGTCATCATGACTGGGCACGTCAGAGTTCGACATTTTTAGCTATACAGAAAATGATATCTCTGGCGTTGTGTCTTAGTGTGAGAGCAAGTGCATGAATGCCTCTCTATGAGCTAAGGTAATATATGGATTGGATCGAATATTAGGCACGTCCAGAAAAAGAGTGAACTATAAAATAAAAGCCCATTTTCGAGAAGGAGTGCCACTTAATAGATAGTTTAGGGGAACACGGAACGTCAGAGCGAGCCAAGAAAGAGGCATGCGCGGGTTTCGAGATTTTGTTCATATGCCAGACTTGTCATGAGCGTCAGCAAAGTGTCTCTTTGTCATCGCAGAACATGGTTGCCGGTACATTGGTGAAGAAAGCTCGTTCAAGAGTCAGTGTTCCAGAACATCTATGAATCATGTCCTTCAGAACTTCAGCAACACGTTTAGAGGGTGTAAGAGAGAGAAGGAAGTAGAGTATTACAGCTTAACCTAAGCATAGTAGTCAGAGCTATTACCTGAGAGTTGATCATCAAGTTCAATGGAATATAAATATTATCATTCTCTTGGGGATAAAAGACTAAAGTCTAGGCTAGGGGAGGCTTTTATTTCTTAACGCCCGAGACCCATATCCTCCAAAACATCAGTAACCCGCTTTCTCTTTGCCTTCCTTATTGCCAACGTAGGTGCGGACCTCTCTGAATACACCAGGCTTGCTTCATTCTTCGGCGTAGTTGCCGCCTTCCTCTTATTATTGACCCCTGGAATAATGGATTTTCGTGTAAACGTATACTGTCGAGTTGCGAATAACCCCCTGCTGACATATGATGGCCTCGTATCGATACCACCCCGTTGAGAACTGTGGCCCAAGTGAAGACACGCAAGTGGTCGTGAGGGCAGAATGAAGGGTCCTGCCACAGCCTTGTGGTCAGAAGGACGAGCACCGCGAGCTCCCAAATCACGATCTGAACAGAGCTGACCGATGAAGGAGTAAAGCCAAAATGCCCATGCTTCGAATGCAACACCATGGCATGTATGAGCCTCTCGGGATGCAGCATCAGTATCCCACCAAGGTGTCTTCTCCTTTGCCGCATCACAGAGATAATTAAGAAGAAGTGGTGCTTGACGATCTTGGACGAATTTAACAGCGCATCGTGAGTCGCTACACAACGAGACCAAGTCATTATCAACACTTGCAGCGAGGTCACGAAGATTTTTGTCCTGTGTTTCTTCCAGCGGCACAAAAAGCATAAGATATCGTAACAGTGAGTCTTCCAATCTATGTGGGGGTGAATCAGCCTGCTCCCATCCATGTTCTTGTGCCGTCACCTTCCTGGCGTGCCAGGCGTCCCTTGCACCAATAACGTCGTACAAGGCAAGAGAAGGGAATTTTGATACCCATTGGAAGGAGGCTTGGGATGTCGTTTCATCGCCCCATATTCGCAATATTCGAAGCAAGGGAAATGGATCAGGCTTCTCAGACCATCCACGGACAAGACGGTCCGAGATATGGGGGAACAAATTCCGGTCAGCCGGTTGGATAATCTCAAGAGCACCGAGGTTAGGCATATCGGCGAGACACAGGAGATCATGGGTATTGAAGGTGCAACCGCCAGCGATGACGATGTGTGTTATAAAGTCTGTGGGCGGCGCTGTTAGGGGTTGAGTGTAGCGTGTGAGATCGCTGCCAGGGTGGCATATGTGTTTTCGAAAGCGGTACAGACCAAGAGTCCGATCATCTTCATCATCCATGAAGAGTTTAGAGAAGAACTTCCAAGCATGAAGAGATACTCCTCTACAGAAGCATCAGTCTCAAATATTTCGCTCCATCTGTAGGTCATTGAATCACTGACCTTGCCTCGAGATACCTCCAAATGCGCCATAGTATAACTTTCGGCAAAGACTCGAGATGAGTTATAGAGCGAATCTTGCCGATATTGTCGCCCACAACATTGATAGTCATGTCTATCAATGATCGAGGTCCTCTGGTGCCTCGAGGTTCAAAAGACGGATATGGACGGCGCCGATCCCAGTCTACTGCGTTTGTGTCGGCTTCTGTCAGAGCATCGCGCGACAGGATATGTTCTCTAAAAGCTGGGCCAGAATTTGGGTCAAACATGACTGCTCAACTTTTATCATATGATTTGATGGGGGAATTATATGGGGTTATGCAGAATTTTTTAAGCTTGTAAATAATCTAAAGAGTTGATGAGAAAAAGTCCGAGTCTGATTGTTGAAGTGCTTACTGAATGAAGTTGAGAAGGTGGCAAGGTCGAGAATGCGTTATGGCGGCTGACTGCTATTTCACTACAGTTACAGGAAGTAACTCTACAGGTGATGGGTCGACTTTACCAACAAAAGTAAAGATAAATACTTACCTTATATGAAAGACTTCGATTCCAATATTACAGAGCAGTTAATTAATTCATTTTGAATTTTTTTTGTATTATTTATCGCTTAAAATCTTTAACTACCTTATTCTCAATTCGCGGAAACACCGTCCAGACAAGCCTATCGTTTTCCCACACATGAACGGGAATAAGCGAAGCCACTCAAACACTGGCTTATAACGGCCGCCCTGTGATGTGATGACTTCAAGCCATTCGACTATGTTCCCAATCCGTAAGGTTTTTATCCTAAAGCCGGGTAATCCTTCTCCAGCCAATACTTTACTTTTCCCATGACCGTGCGCTATGGTATCCAATCGTAATATCATCCCTTCTCTTTCATCTGTGTAATCTATAGCATAGGCTTGAGGTCCTCAGCGACGCGGAAGGGTGCCTCTGTCTTGCTCTTAACCTCGTCAACAGTAACACCGTCTGCAATCTCGATGAGGGTAAGGCCGTTGGCGAAGTCGACGTCGAAGACACCCTAAAAGGAGAGTTAGTATATCATCAACACAGGCTGGACATAAGACTCAGGTAAGACTCACCAGCTCAGTAATAATTCTCGACACACAAGCACGTCCAGTCAGAGGGAATGCGCACTGCTTGACAATCTTGGGGTTGCCCTTCTTATCTGTATGCTCCATTGTCACGACAACCTTGGTCTCGCTGGGGTTGCTGACAAGATCCATAGCACCACCGAAGCCCTTGACCTTTCCGGGAAGCATCCAGTTGGCGAGATCACCAGTGGCGCTGACCTGCATGGCTCCAAGGATAGTCAGGTTGATGCGACCGCTGCGGATCATGCCGAAGCTCTCCTCGCTACCGAAAACAGCAGCACCGGGCTTGAGAGTAACGGTCTCCTTACCAGCATTGATCAGGTCAGCATCCTCCTGGCCCTTTTGAGGGTAGGGGCCTAGGCCAAGGATACCGTTCTCGGACTGGAGTTGGACCTCAACGTCGGGACCGACGAAGCCGGGGGCGAGCATGGGCATACCGATACCCAGGTTGGCGTACATGCCGTTCTTGAACTCCTTAGCAGCACGACGAACGATGCGCTCGCGCTTGGCAGCCGTGTCGCCAGAGCCGAGGGCCTTGGTAGCCTCAGGGTCGTTGGGGTCCTTGGCCCAGGTGTACTTCTCGATCGACTTCTCCTCGGTGCTCTGAATGACACGCTTGACGTAGATACCGGGCAGGTGGACAGCCTCAGGAGGAATCTCACCGGGCTCAACGATGTGCTCAGCTTCGACAATGGTCATCTTGGCGTTGCGGCCCATGGCACCGTTGAAGTTGTGGGCAGCGAGACGGAATTGGCAGTTACCAAGCTTGTCAGCCTTATAAGCCTTGACGAAAGCATAGTCACCGTCAATGCTCTCCTCAAGAAGGTAAGACTTGCCCTTGAAGACCTTGACGTCCTTGGGGTAGGAGTAGACATCAGGAGAACCATCAGGCTTGTTGCGCAGGGGAAGATCGCCAGTCTGAACAACTGTGCCAAAGGCGGCAGGGGTGTAAAAGGCAGGCACACCCTTACCACCAGCCGCGCATCGCTCAGCAAGAGTTCCCTGTGGGGTCAACTCAAGCTCGACCTCACCAGTGAGGTACATCTTCTCAAAGGTCTTGTTCTCGCCAATGTAGCTAGCGATCATCTTGCGGATCTGCTTGGTCTTGAGAAGTCTGCCGAGACCAAAGTTGTCGGTACCAGCATTGTTAGAGACGGCTGTGAGACCCTTGATTTCAGGCTTCTCAAGAACCTCGTTGATGAGAGAGTCGGGAACACCGCAGAGACCGAAACCACCGCAGAGGAGAGTCGTGTTGGGCTTCATGTCCTTGAGTGCTTCCTTGGCAGAGGGAAAGACCTTGTTGATCTCGGCGCGGCGAGCGGTTGCCGAGAAGGATCGGGCGAGGACGGCATTGGGCTTAAGAACTGTTAGTATGCACTCGAGATGCGCATTTAGCTGTTCGAGAGACCTACGTTGGTGGGATTGCGAGCAAAAGCTCGGAGAGTCCGTAACCGGAAGGCTGAGGAAGACATGTTGTGAATGTGTTTGGAGAGTGCGGGTGAGAAGGTCGGGAATAGCTTCAATATCGACAACCCTACTGTCGATTAGGGGAGTAGCTACAGTATATGCTTGTTGAAATAATCAATTGAGCTTCATGCACCAGAACTATCCCTTCCACAGGCAGATCAGAGAGTAAGAAAGGAAGAAATGTTATGAGAAAGAGAGCTTGAGCCGACAACGACGATAGAAGTCGACGGCCCGTTGGCGGGGGATATCCGTTTATTAAGGCCGGCTCTGGCCGTAAATCGACCTCCGTCTAAGCTCAAACACAATTCCGCGACCAAAGTTCGGAAGCGATAATCGGCATTCAGTATGATGCCCAAGCAGCGTCTACAGGAACATTTAGGCGGGTCACTCTCATAAGCTCTCCTCTAACGGCTGCCGGGTGGTTCCCGTAACTGAGAGCCTTCACCTTTGACCGGAAGCGAAGTGGAGGATCTCCCCAACTTCTACATGTGGAGACCGAGGATAAAGCGATCATGAGTGGCAGGACTGAGAGAACAGCGGGGGCTCAAGTCCGGGGCAGAGCAGTCTGGCGCTGTAATTTAGTGGGCGGGTAATGGGTTTTCCGAAGGTGCCGGCTATTCGTTTCGGGAGTTGACTTGTCATGACGGAACAGGGCTTCTCATGACAACCAAAGAAGACGGTTTTTGGCCCTGACAAGCTAACTTTGTTAGGAAAACTCGCTGATATTTGGAGAGGAGCATCTCGGGGTTTAGTCACCGTTTTATCCATTGGTAATTCTGTGTATTAACGTCCGTCACCCAAAGACCGGCCACCTAGGATTTTAATATGGGAAAAGACCAGGTAGGCCTCAGGCATCAATTGATTTTTGCTGTAGTGGCCAGTCTGTAGGGGTAGCCGGTCTTTGGGTGACGGACGTTAGTAGTAATTTTTGTGACTGCAGAGCATATCCTTCCTATATTTTCGACCCGGTGGATTTCCGATCCGAGGTCGGCTATGGACTCTACTTCACTTCCTACTAAGGTGAGCTAGAAGCATGGGGTAATCAACGCTCCTCTCTTCTCCTCTGCAACACAACGCCAAATGTCCATGATATTTGACAAAAACTCCAAACTCCAAGTGTCATCAATGACCCTATAAGCAAATCATGGCAATTCCCTAAAACATGCTCGTATGAGCGGGATAATGATAATAAACCACCGGGTATTCCTTTATCCTCCACAATAACCACTTCCCATAAGAGCTCCCCATTTTACCTAATAATCTACATTACATGGTAGTAGTGGCATTCTCCGGGTGAAGAGATACCAGTCCGATCAAGTTTCCCTCAGGGTCAACAAACTCTCCAATGTCCATGATGCATTTTCGAACGCCGTATCGCAACTGCTTGATCTCGCCGTAATTGTTCTCGATCAACGTCTCAGCAACACTAAGATCAGCCACTCGGATGTGGCACGCTGGTGTTACACCGCTCGCCATGGCTATGTGTCGCTTATACTCAAGCTGAGCGCGGCTATCTCCTGTGTTTCTCACTTGCATCAAAGCGCCTGTGATGCGAGATCCTCCGCCCTGATTTGAATTGAAGAAGTTCATGGGCTGCACGTCAAGGTGCGAAGATCCCCATCGTCTCATATAGGAGTCATCAGACTGTTGAGCGTTCACATCGCCAAAGAACTTCCAGCCAAAGCAACGCGAGTAAAAGTTTACCGCTCTGCCCAAGTCGAAGCAGTACAAGAGAAGAAAGTCGGGAGTTCCTCCCATGCAAGACATATCTGGTCTTTCGCCTTCACAGGTTTCAGTTTGAGGCAGTGAAGAAGGTAATAAGTCGTTGTCGTTTACAAATCTTGGAGAACCAGAAGTCTCGAGGGACATGTTCTTGGCGGCATTTATGGGCAGCGAGAATGTGGAAGCAAAAGCTGGCGGCGTGGGCATATCTGTTATGGGAGTGCTGAGAGCGTCGTGACCGAGTGAGGGTACCGGCGATGGTGTTCTTCGATCTGTGTCAAGGTCCATGGCTGATGAGGACAGTGTGAGAGACGGTCGTGGTTTTGTGTATGATTCCATCATTTACAATGCGGAAGTGTTCTTGGATTATACCGACTCGTTGAAAATCTTCAACAGGAATGTCAAATGATTCAAGCACGGTTTAGTATTATGGTAAGAAGCGTGACGCGCCGCGAGGCAACAGTCTAACAGATGGAAGAGATATCTGTCGTGACGCAGAGACCAGGCTAGTGGACAAAGAAACCACAGCTACCTAGGTAATTCGACGATCAGATATATGATTTGCATGAGCAAGTCATAAACTCCCGGACAGGGTTACCTTGTTCTTATAGCCACCTTTTGATGAACAAAAGGCAATTTCCGAGAACTCCAACGCAAACTCTCCTTACATGCTGCGTGCCTTCAACTGCATAAAACACCACAAAAGCAATGATTCGAGACTGAAAGAGCGGAACTTGGCGTGGGTGCCATCTGGGGCTTGCCAGGCCAACTCAGGCTAAGTGGTATGGAGGTTAAGGCAAGGAGAAGGCAAGACATCCAAAACACAACAAAACAAACACACGACAGTGTTACGTCAAAGACCAATCGTTTAGTTCTAAAAGGCTATAGACGTCAAGGGCGGAAGAAACCTGCAGCGACTAGGTCGCCTTTGACAAGTAGGGGTTCTCATTCTGGAAGGCTAATGTATAGACGAGCAGAGCTACTGTAGAAGCTGCATTGTTGGTGTCTCGATCTGGCTGGTGTCAATCAGCATCAACATAAACAAGCGTATGTGTGTCGAGATGAGCTGAATTTGTGGTTGATTTTCAGGGACTTGTCTTCTTTTGGTCAACGAAGAGTTTGCGCTGGAATGGTAAACAACCCGAAATCCCACGTCTTCACGGGTCATATCATCAAATAATTGTCTCATAAGTGTGCGTTTCTTAATTTACACACATAGTTGAGGGTGGTTAAACAACGTGAATCCTCGCATGTCTCACTTTCGAACTTATGGCTTGACGATCACCGATGGTGAAGGTGAAGGATGGGGGGAGCAAAAGAAAAGGGCGGGAGAGCTGGCTGGCATCAGGGTGGATTGGCCTGAGCGTTCTGCAAGGCGTGCTCTATTTGGCGGATATAATTAAGCAAGGAGTCGTTTTGAGTGTGATCGGCCTGAACGGTTGGAAATGTGCTTTGCAGTAGTAGCTGCATAATTTATGTGCAGGGGAGATATGGCGTGAGTCTTGTCAAAGGAGAATATGCGAGGATCGAGTCGGAGCAAACGAGAGGAACGTTTGTAAGAGAGGGGGGGGAACGTTTGTAAGAGAAGGGGAAAATCGAAGACCAAATTCATTCATGCTCGGATCCGAAGAATGGTTGGAGATGGGTTTAGTGAAAGTACGTACCTCTTCAGATAAGCTTCTTATCGCCCCGCAGATTCTGGTCGCAGAAAAAAATTACAGTATCAGCGCGGACCAAGTCAATAGTGGCAGCTTCAACACCAAGAGACCTCCAAATTGTTGATAATTGACCTCCACCAACTGGCGCATAATTAATCGTCATGGAGTCCAGCTCAAAGCGTCGGAAACTAGACCATCCTGGATCTGGTCTGAGACACGACACTCTCATTGATTTTGAGGCTCGTAGCTCTGCCAGAGTCTCAACCGCTAGCACTTTTGTCCTTCAAACCGACGAGCTACTCAAGGAGGCAAAACTCGACTATGGAAAGGCATTGAAAGGTGTCGATGCGAACCTCCATCGACTGAAGGAGGCCATTGACACTGCGACTCCTCATGAACCCGAACCTGTTCGTACTATTCTGCAAAGTCGCCAATCTTCTAAAACTAATACATTTTCTAGATCACCGAAGTTACAAGCCGCTTCGAGAAGAAGCATCGCATTGTCATTCCTTATCCCGATCCGAAACCCGCTAAAGATGCTCCCTATAAGCTTTCTTTTGAGAAGCCAGCTTCATACAATGTCGTTGGCAGCTACGTCGCCAAGACCATGGTCAAGTCCCAAGCACAGTTTGGCATTGATATGGTAGTTCAGATGCCAAAGACCATGTTCCAAGAGAAGGACTTTACAAGCTTGCGATACTTCTACCGCCGCGCATACTACATTGCCTACATCGCCACCAGCGTCAAGAAAGAGCTGGGAGATTCCATGGACATCGGTTTCGAATACCTCAACGAGAACCCCCTTCTGCCTGTACTTGCACTTCGACCCAAGCCCGAAGAGGAAGAGAAGGAGGACACCAAGGAGACCAACGGAAAGGCTTCCAAGAAAAAGACAAAGGCTGCAAAGTCCCCGTACACTATTCGACTCATCCCCTGCGCGCCTGATGGTCTTTTCCCCAGGTCGAAGCTGCTTCCTAGCTCCAACAACAACCGAAGTGGGGAGACCGGCGACAAGGAGGCTCAGACCGGAACCCCTTTCTACAACTCTACCTTGAAAGCGGAGGAGACGTTCATTTCTTACTTGCGCGTTCTTACACACGCCAAGAACGAATGTCCCGCCCTGGCAGATGCTTGTGTACTAGGAAGAATCTGGCTGCAGCAGAGAGGTTTCGGAAGCTCCATTTCGCAAGGTGGATTTGGCCATTTTGAATGGTCTGTCATGATTGCTCTCCTGCTTCAAATGGGTGGACGAAATGGCCAGGCAGCGCTTTCAAATTCTCTTAGCAGCACTGAACTTTTCAAGGCCGCTGTTCAGTTCCTTTCGGCCACTGATTTCAACAAGAAGCCGTTCGTTTTTGGATCCTCAAAGATTAGCTCCGATACCGTCCGAGAAGCTGGCCCCGTCATGTATGATCCAATTCGAGAACTCAACGTGTTGTCAAAGATGAGTCCCTGGTCTGCCAGTCTCCTTCAAATGCACGCCAAGTCCACCACCGACCTCCTCGCGGACGAAGCCGCCGACAAATTCGACCCGACATTCATCATTAAATCCGATGTGCCTCTCCAAACTTTCGATGCTATCTTTGAGATCAAGAGCCAGGATATCACCAAATTCCCTTGCTCTAATGATAGCAGAGGGTCTGCATGGAATTTCAGCTTGGAGGCACACAAGGTGCTCAAGAAGGCCTATAGCACTCGTGCTCATCTCGTACATTTCCAATTACCTCCCAAGACTGGGTGGCCGTTGGGCTCTGCACCAAGTCCAAGTCCTGGGAAGGTCCGATTTGGTGTCATGTTTGAATTCGCCCAAATGTCCAGACAGATGGAGCATGGTCCCGCAGCAGAAGAACAAAAAGAGGCTGCTAAATTTCGACAATTTTGGGGCGAGAAAGCCGAGCTTCGTCGTTTCAAGGATGGTAGCATTCTTGAGTGTGTTGAGTGGTCAAGCAAGGTTCCATTTCAGATCTGTGAGGAAATTGCAGCGCATATCCTGAAACGTCACTTGAAGGTTGCCAGTGAAGATATTACTGCTTTTGGTGCTGGCTTTTCCAATATCATCACATTCTCTCATACGGATAAGGAGGCATTTGATGCTGCCCGACGAGCGTTTCAGACCCTTGAATACGATATTCGAAACCTCGAAGAGTTGCCACTGCAGATCCGACAGCTCTCGCCGGTATCGCCAGCTGCCAGGTATGCTTCAGTCAATGCTCCAAATCCTGGCTTCCACACGGGCACTATCGAGCCTATAGACGTGAACCTCTACTTCGAGGCATCAAACCGATGGCCCGAGAACCTTGTGGCTATCCAAGAGACTAAGATCGAGTTTCTACTTGACTTCGACAGGCGCCTGACAGCAGCAAAAGAAAACATCAAAACCTACGTTGGTCGAGAGAACAAGGAGATTGGTATCGAGAACCTAGCTTACCTCGATATCATATATGAATCAGGCGCGGCATTCCGACTGAGAATTCATGCCGATTTGGAAGACACCCTCTTTGAGCGCCAGATTAAGAACAAGACTCTTGATCATCACATTCGTGAAGAGTCGGAAGCGGCTCTCGCTAGAACCAACTGGTTCTTTGCTACCCTCCCAATTCACACACAGACTATCTCAACTTTCTGCACAAGGCTTCATCCTCTCTCACAAACCATTCGTTTGGTAAAGCACTGGTTCAACTCCCACAAACTTTCAAGCCACATCAGCGAGGAGCTTATTGAGCTCTTCGTTCTGCATGTATTCCTGCAACCATACCCTTGGAGGGCTCCTACAAGTGCCTCAACAGGCTTCTTGCGCACATTGACATTCCTTTCTCGCTGGGACTGGCGTGACAAACCTCTGATCGTTGATTCAGCAGAGGAGCTCATGGATGATGATCGTCATAACATCAGTAAGGAGCTTGAGGCTTGGCGTAAGAAGGATCCTAACATGAACCATACGGTCATGTTTGTTGCCACTTCAAATGACACTTCCGGTCTCGCTTATACCCGCAACGGACCTTCTAAGCTCGTCGCCTCACGTATGACCCGACTGGCTAAGGCTGCATGCAAACTTGTCAAAGATAGCGGATACCGTATAGATGCTACTGAGCTCTTCGATACATCTCTCGAAGACTATGATGTTCTCTTCCATCTTTCTCGCAAAGCTATCCGCTCAATTCTTCGAGAGGCTGCTTCTGACCCCTCAGCCCGCCGCCACTCCCAGTTCAAGAACCTCGACGATCGCACAGGACGCGCACCGCTTCCCATCCGTGCTTATCCTATCGATGTGTTGATGGAAGAGCTACAGCGCGTATACGATGATACATTTGTATTCTTTCGAGGAACCAACAACAGTGATGAGGACGATGTTGTGATAGGAGCTATCTGGAACCCGAAGCTCCAGCAGCAGAAGTTCAGAGTTGGCCTACCTTATAATTTCCACAATGTAGCCGACGAGGATGGAGATGTCGTCGTGGTGAACCGCAAGGCAGTGTTATCAGAGATTGCAAGGATTGGTGGTGATATGATTAGAAAGATTGAGGAAGTCGAATAAAGCTGATGCATCATTCGAGTACTGAGAATATGTTAGATAATACCCACTAATCTAGATCAAGATATAGACTCAGGCTTTGACCCTGAGAAACGTTCTCAAAAGTGTCTTTCTGCATGGCGTCAAACCTTGCTTCAGATATTAGCTGTACTTTTAATTGAAAGTTGATCAATATCTTTTTCTTCAATAAACACTGCTTGATTAAGTGACCAATTATGATTTTCAGAAGCATTATTAATAAATACCTAAGGTGCTGGTCTAACACAGTGGTCAATGAATGATGGGATCTTTTGGTGAGATAATGATGCAAAGATACGTACCTGGTTGATTGCCAGGAGTGGAAACCCCTTTACGCGAAAAGACGCGTCTAACGCGTTTCACTTTCGCACCTCGACCACTATCTTGAGTTAATCTTCCAATCCCATCACTGCGACAACCAGCAACGACAACTTCGAATTCGTAGACGATCTGAAATTGGTCGCAACTAAAATTTCTGCTGATTAGTCAAAATGCCCCATTCTGTCGAAGCAGAAGCCATGTCATCCCCAAGTAACGTTAAGGACGAGCCTACGGAGGAGACAGGAATCTCTGATGAGACTCCCGATGCGCCAGAAGCCGATGTCAGGATGAACGAGACGGAAGATGTCAAGAAGGAAGCTAAACAGCTCGAAGACCTGTTCGATGATGTCGACTCGGACGAGGAGTTCCCCAGCTCTGCCGCTGTTCAGCCAAGCTCGCAAGTTGCACCGCTTTTGTGAGTAGAATCCAGTTTTGGATTCAGCACTTGGACTAATTAGTTGTAGCGATGCCATGACATTGAAGGCTTCAGACCCTGAAGTCATGCGGAGCTTCTATCAGCGATTATTCCCATGGCGATACCTATTTCAGTGGCTTAACCACAGTCCTACACCAACAAATGACTTTGGCAACCGAGAGTTTGCTTTCACTCTCCAGAACGATGCCTATCTCCGATATCAATCTTTCCCTACCGCCGATATGTACGTGTAATTCTTGTTTGTTGCGCTTTTAATACTCATGTTGTTACAGGCTTCGTAAAGACGTTCTCCGACTAATGCCCTCTCGTTTCGAAATTGGACCCGTTTATACAACCAACCCCCGCGATCGAAAGCAACTCCGTAACTCATCCGCCTTCAAACCCCTCGCAAAAGAGCTATGTTTCGATATAGATTTGACAGATTACGACGATATTCGAACATGCTGTGACAAGGCGAATATTTGCAACAAGTGCTGGCAGTTTATGACAATGGCCATCAAAGTGGTTGATGTTGCGCTGCGAGAAGACTTTGGCTTCAAGCACATCATGTGGGTGTACTCAGGTCGACGAGGTGCTCACGCTTGGGTTTGCGACAAGAAGGTTCGAAGCATGGACGATCAAAAGAGAAGAGCAATTGCGGGCTACCTTGAGGTGGTAAAGGGAGGTGCCCAGAGTGGGAAAAAAGTGAATGTGCGGAGACCATTGCATCCTCACTTGGCGTAAGTCCATGAACTAGACTCTCGCAAACTTGGTATACTAATTCCACATAGACGAAGCTTAGAGATCCTGAAAACCCATTTCCAGGAAGACGTTCTTGATGTTCAAGACCCCTGGGCTTCTGCTGAGCAGTCTGAGAAGCTATTGCAACTTCTTCCCAACCAGAACCTCAACGAGTCACTAAGAAGGAAATGGGATGCCGCTCCAGGACGTGCCTCAGCCTCAAAATGGGCAGACATTGACGCGGTAGCAAAGTCGGGTGCCAGCAAAAACCTTGATGCCAGACAACTCCTTGAAGCCAAGCAGGACATCGTCTTAGAGTACACCTACCCCCGACTTGATATCGAAGTCAGCAAGAAACTCAACCATTTGCTGAAGAGTCCTTTTGTCGTGCATCCTGGCACTGGTCGAGTTTGTGTGCCCATCAACACCAAGACCCTCGAGGACTTTGACCCTCTAAGTGTGCCTACGGTGCAGGGCCTTCTAGCCGAGATTGACTCGTGGAAGGGTGAGGAGGAGGAAGGTGGCAAAGGCACGGCCGACTGGGAAAAGACAAGCCTGAAGCCATATATTGAGCAGTTCAGACACTTTGTTAATGGGTTGATGAAGGATGAGAAGGACGTAAAGGTCAAGCGGGAGCGGGAGGATGAAACCATGGACTTTTAGATGCGATATGTGATGGGATAAATTTATGAACAATGTATATCTGGTATATTTGGCATTGGGGTTTGGATTGGCTGGCGCAGCACGGCACTAATACAGATGTTTCTACTTTGAAGTCTCAATTTCAGGGGTAGTCTCCTCAGCATCAGGATCCCTGATTTCTTGATCTTCCCCCTCAAGCTCCTCGATCTCGGCCCCCTCGGCCTCTCCTGCCTCGTCGGCCTCACCCGAACCACCCTTCTGTTGTCTCAAGTGACCGCCCTTACGCTTAGGGATGACACTCAAAAACGCATCGCCCCAGTTGTCGTACTCGAGCCACTTGAGCATGATCTCGACGACGTGGTTTGTCGCTAGAACCGTCCGGCTCTGCATCACCATGTACTGGCCGATGGGCAGCCGAGCCGTTCGGATGCCACGTTCCCTCGCCCGCTTGTAGCACAGCCCCTTTTCACGGTTCTTGTCGACGAGGCCGCCGATGACATAACTTGTGTTGGGCTCGAGGCGGTCGAGTGTGTATGGTGAGTCTGATGATAGGTAGACAATATCCTGATATTCAGGGCGGGGCTCAGGTTCGGGATTGGGTAAGGGGAGAGGATCCTTTTCGTCCCTCACCCACGGGCTTTTGTTATCCAGGCTTCTCTGGAGTTGTTCGACCATATGGTCACTCGGGTCCTTCATCTTCTCCCGTGCCTGCTTCGCACACTCGATGAAGTCCCCGTCCACAAAGTCAATGCCCTTCCAATTCTTGTGTTTGTCATCGAGGACCTGATGGAATCGCTCAGCCAGCTTTCCATTCCATCCCGAGACGAAAATATGTGTGCGATATCTCGCATTTTTGTTCTCTGAGTATGACCTGGTGATTTGGCTGCCGAGTGAAATGAGCTCCTTCTCACGCATGTACTGCTCAAAGTCACAGTCGAAGATGAGTGTAATAGGTACATTAACTGAAGGAGGTTTCTGCTGCTTATTGGCATTTGGATCTATGCCCTGAGCGATAAGAGCCGCCCTTTCTTCGCGCTTACGGACTTTGCGTGCAATTCGGCTGTCCTTTCGTTTCTGCTTGCGCTCCTCTTTTCCAGCTTCCCATTGCTGTTGTTTTCTCAGACGCTTGAGCGCGTTCTTTGACATAGGCTCAGCAGGTTCACCCTCGGCAGGTCGTTTTTGAGGAACAGTTGAGCCTTGAGAGGGTGTCACAGTTTCTGTTGGCTTTGTGTGAGATTTGGTGGTGACTGTTTGGTCATGATGCCGAGTGTCGGTTGAGTTTCCTTGCTGCTGCTGCTGAGAAGATCGGCCTGTTTTTCCTTCGCTTGTTGCTGGGTCCATCTTGGCTGGGCTTGAGTTTTGAATCTTATATACAGACAATCAATATATGGCTCGCTAGGTTGATGTATCAGTTTTAAGAGTGAGTTCAGGTTGAGACTCTTACAACAAGTCGTGTAAGAGGTGTCTCTGGATAACGCCGTACTATGAAAATGAGCCGTGTGGCGCCCCAACTATCGAGTAATTCCAAAAGTTGAATAATAAGAGGACTTTAATGAAAGGCAAGTCTATATATTAGTCATTGGTATATCAGTCGAATGGCTCTGGCAAGATTTGAAGATCCAGAGAAAGAATATCCTGTTAAGCTCATGGCCGATTTTTCTCACTGAGTCCAGTCGTGGTGGGGCATAGTGGAGGTACGTACCGTGACGGAGGACTTGAATTTCATCAAGCTCGCATGAGCCAATAAGAACAGAGCAATTGAATGACCAACGTCACGTGTTGCAGTGGAGGCATCTCAATCCTACAGTTTCCATAGCTTGGCTTCAACCTCAGGTCTAAGAAATAAAAGCTCCCAACTCCTCTCCCTCACAGCAATCGCAATGGAGCACCCCTCGAGCGCGAACTGGCAGGCTCATAAGAAGCCTGACAGCGTTTTCAAGCCTCACGATGTCCTCGATGACACTGCAAAGGCTGGTGTGATTGGTGCTCTCAGTGGTCTCTTCCTCTCCTCCGTCAAGAATGCTATGGCCAAGAACAATGTCGGCATCTTGAGCGTCTTCACCCGCGGTACTCACATTATCGGCATTGGAGGTACGATATTTCGGGTGGACAATACCAATTGGAGGTCTTACGATACTAATTGCGTCGTATAGCCGCTGCTCCCGCCGCCTACGTCTTCGTCTCGCGAAGCTCCATGAACCTCCGCGAAAAGGACGACGCTTTCTCCGCTGCTCTCGGTGGCTTCGCCCTTGGTTCAGTTCTCGGCCTTCCCAGTAAGATCTGATCATGCGCCTCAAATCTCAGAAAACACATGATTTAACACGATGTAGCGAGACGAATGCCCGTCGTCATGGGTCTCGGTGGTGGTCTCGCAATCTTCCAGGGTACGTTCCACTACCTCGGCGGCCGATACGATAGCTTCAAGAGAGAGGACGACGAGTTCGAGCGCAAGGAGATCATCCGACGAAGCACCCGACTTCCAATTGAGCAGACTATTTCAGAGATTGGCGAGGGCCGAGGTAAGTCGCGCACGACGTATCTTGTGTGCGGACAATATCTCACAATTTCACAGGCATCCGACCTCCCGGATACGAGGAGCGAAGGGCAGAGCGACTTAGTGAGAAGTACGGTGTTGAGATTAACCCCATTAAGGCGACTGTCGAGGGGAGCCAATAAACACGAAACGACAAGCGGGCGAACGGGACGGGAGCGATTGTACATAACTCTTCTGGGCGAGGAAGAGATGATACACTAGAGAATTGGAGTTTTGTTTTGTTTCCATGTGAAGCTCTGAACTGTGCCAACTCATGCTCGGGCAGTCAGTTCTGTTTCAACAGGTACGTTTGAGTCTTTCCTTCGCCCCTCTCACCCTTCTGCAATGATGATACACCGAGTCAGAGGCTGTTTATGATCGTAATGATTCCAAAACTCACCAATATCTACATCCTGAGCACATTCTCCTTTCAATTGACATAGTTTGATGATATTATTTGGACCTTTCACTGATTATGGTAGATTTGTCTTTTGCGCCCTATGGCAATACGAAAATGCGCTATGATATAATATTATCTGGTATGTTACTCCTATATCTCCTTCCCTCCATTCGCTATGATGATATACCGAGTCAGAGGCTGTTTATGATCTTAATGATTCCAACATTCACCAATATCTACACCCTGAGCCCCCCATATTCACTTGGTATAAGTCAATTAACATTTGCCAGCGAAATGCTAACTGCTTCAAGATTTCTAGGTCCATTATATGTCTGCAATACTTTCACTGTCTAGAGCCATGATGGTAAGTTCGGATTTCTTTTCTCTTCCTGTTACCCCGTTCGATGATGATGCATCGAGTCAGAGGCTGTTTATGATCTAAGTGATTCCAACGCTCACCAATATCTACATCCTGAGAACCCTTTACTTCTTTATTTGTCACATTCTAGCTCCTTCGGATGTGCTGCTAACTCATGGATATTTAGATATCGTTAATTTATTCACGGTTTGAATGTGCGACAAGTATTGCGTGTTCTGATTTTACTTTGCGATTGTCTATGCCAGCATAAGCTAGCATTGTATTCTTACATTAAACCTGCATTATCTTCCATTTTTATTCTCATCCTTATCTGAATGTATTCGTTCATCTTTAATGTTTGTCGTGCTGGTCCCTTTTGCTTTTGCACATGGTCCCTTGCTTCCCAATTCAGGAGCTTTCAGCTTATGATTCAATTCTTCGAAGCATTCACTTTGGGCAGACCTCAGACCTTGACGACTTTCAACCCGACTTGCACATAGCGTGCAAAGAAGAAAGAGATGCACCCTGCCAACATAGAGCAACCGCAGAACAACTGCAACCCGAGATAGTCACCATCTTGAGCCGACACTATGGCACCAGCGATGGGGCTCCCTGTTAGAGCACCGAAAGACTGAACGGCGAACGCGGCGCCAACCCGCGTACCAATTTGACGAATATCGGAGAGCTGTGCGATCAGCGTCGGGACGAGGCTGATATAGCCTCCCGATGAGAAACCAAAAATGACAGCAAATACAACGATACCGGCCGTATCCTTGACAGGAATCCAGACGCACAGACAAAAGAGGGCGGAGATAAAGGTGATGATGATCATGACGTTGTATCGACCAATCTTGTCGGCGATAATGCCTGGGATAATACGACCAAAGATACTGTCGTGGAATCAGTACGTTCTGCAGGGCGTCGTCTGGAAGGAATATGACTTACCTCACGGCGTTCAGTATAGGAAGTAGGTAAGGGATCAAAGTCTCAGACATGCCCGCAGCCTGAGCCTGAAGCAGTACATAGTTGAAGGGAAGAAACATGCCCCACATGAAGAGGAAACAGCCAGTGACGGTGATGAGGATAGGAAGTTCGCGGAGGCCGTTGATGTAGTCCTTAACAACAAATGGTTTTGGACGAGGAGGTAAGCGAGACTTGACAGTGAGACAAGAGATACCGAGCAGAACGATAAACATGAAAGCCACAGTACGCATCATCCAGGGGAAACCAACGCTCTTTATCATCTTGTCCATCATAATTGGAAGAACAACGCCTCCGAGAGACGAGCCTGAGACCATGATACCGAAAGCGGCAGCTCGGCGATTAAAGAACCAGGTAACGAGTGAGGACATGCAAGCGTTAAAGACAGCGCTTGATGCAATGGCCGCGACGATGGACTGTGAAAGAAAGAACTGATAGTATTCCTTTGATAGGGATATCATCATGAGACCGAAGATATAGGCGATACTGCCAAACCAGAGGAGATACTTGGGGCCGTAGTTGTCAAACAGACTACCAAACTAGCAAGAGGTCAGTAAATTGCTTGATACGAACGGAGTACACATACAAAAGCACCACAGAAGACCATGAAGAACACCTCAACAGAGGTGATCCAGCTCACAGCAGAGCTATTATAGTCCCTAAGCGGTCCAGAAACGTAGTATTTTTGAAATACACCGACGCAGTTTACCAGGCCAAATGTGCAGAATAGTGCACACCATCCGCCAAAGACAACAAGCCAAGCCTCGAAACCTCCATCTGGGAAATCAGCTGGTGCCATTCCAGGTGGAGGGCCTGCTGGAGGTTGTTCCTGTTTCTTCTCATCGTCATCACCGCGCTCGAGGTCTGCCATGACAGCGTTGGCAGGTTCTGGGTGAATGTTGGCTTCTGTTTTGGTGGTAGGTTGAGGACTTGACTTTTCTGGATCTGTCGACTTGATTGGTTGGAGGTTTCTGTCGTTGACAGTCTCCGAGGAGGAGGATGTTGTTGATCGAGCCATGATTTTGGTTGTGTAGGTGTAATCCAAGGTGTAGCTACCAAAAGAAGAAAGAATATTATTATATGCAGATTGTTACTCAAGATACTCTGGGTTATAATGGGTCAATACCGGGCAAGTGTCAACCATTGCTGTGCAGTAGAGACAGGGAATCATTTGAGTCCATGGAAGTGGTTTATGGAATTGCTAGAACCCTTGTAATTATTATCGACTCTATAAATCTCACCGTCTTATATCTATCTAAATGTTCATATGAGCTAGTGGGGTAGATCTCCCGCTGTTGAAACCGATACCTACGGAGCACCGTATCCGTGAGCCTCAGTCGATGTATTCGTCCTTTGCGGAGATGATAAATCCGACTTAGTGTGGGTCGATATCGGCTTTAACAAGAGTACTTTTGCTTATTTCGCCCGCTATCAAACACTCGTAGGGCTGGTCTCACTCTGACATTGGACTTAAGTGAAAGCCGAGTCGCGAGCTGTCTAAGCCCAAAGCGTGACTGGCAACGGAAACCATCCAATAATGTCGAGCTATGGTTACATAGGATTCCTCCTTTTGAGCCTACATTATTAATACAAAGGGGATGGTGTGCTTAGCTGGCCGCATGAAATGAGTAAGTGATCATCGTGCTTTAGCCTATTGTTGAGCTATTCCTCCTATAGGAGCTAAATAGACCGCTCGGATCCGATGAGAGAAATTGATTAACCCGACTATCAAACACCCAGTGACATGCGCCGTTGATACGGCGTTGGTTGTGCCTATTATAGACCCAAGCCACATCTTCAACATGAGCCGAGTTCCCGAACACTCGATCAAGGAACTCTTTGAACCTCTGAATATTGATACATAAAGACTTCAGCTCTATGATGGATAGTATAGGTAGGGAATTAATCATACATGACAAACAAAACGTTGTGCTGTTTAAAAGTCTCCTGCTCATCTGCCTCCTTTTTTATTTCATGCTCTGCCGCATCGCTCGCTCATGTCTTGTTTTTCCTCATCTGCTCATTCTCATCGGATGAACTCCTTGAGATCTTTGTTGTCCTCAAATTTCACCTTTCCATCCTTTTCGACTGTGGCAACGTGAATTCCGGTCACTGACTTATCTTCCACCTCCGGCTCAACAGCCTTAGCGGGTGCAGACTTGGTCTCAGTGCCATCGGTCAGCTTGGGCTTGTTCTTCAAATCAAGGGCTTCAGCTAGAACACCGGGCTCAGCATCAGCGATCTCGTTCACTTGCTTGTTGGTGAGGACATCTGAGGCGCGCACTCCTCGGCTAGACATGAGGATCTTTGTGGGACCGTGGAACTGGAGGAAGAGGCGATCACCCCAGATAGTTCGTCGAGTAGCGGTTCGCAAGCTGTAGAAAGCACGGGCCAGGTATTTCCATACCTCCGAGTTGCGAACGGTCTTTACCCACCCGGGCTCTGAAATCCATCTCGACAGCGAGGGCACCTGGAGCCGTAGGCTGTTGCTTTTGAAGCGGAAAGGCTGTGGTGGGTAACGGCTGATAGAGTAGGCGACAACACTACCAGGATGCGCTACAAACTCTTCGCCCTCCTTGAGAGTAAGTTCGTAAATTTGTCCTGCTGCTGATAGAGCAGCGAGACCTCGTCCTGTTAGAAGTGTGTTGCCCCAGTGAGCCAGTGTCAAGCTGCTCTGAATGCGTGCTGAGGGCGCAAGAGTGTGTCCTGTCCAAGCTAACAGCGCATTCCTCTGCGAGATCATCCAATCCGTCGTTCCATCGAGATGAAGAACTGTGAAAGTAGTTGTGGGTGACTTTGTCGATATCAACGCTGTAATGGGTGTCGTAGCTGAGATGCGCTGGTAGAGGAAGGGAACGCCGAGGAGGGCTCGTGTAATCGGATTGAGGATCGAGAGAGTGGACTGAGCCTGGGCATCATATTAATAAGTCTCTTCAGAGCTTCTTCGTGGTGTTGGGTACATTTTCAGGCTTGCCGGCTACAGCAACCAATGTGCCCCTCCGAGTATAGAGCTTCTGCGATGCCGACAACGTCACAGAAAGGAGCGAATATGGTGACCCGAGGACCTCGAATCGAGCATCTATACAAGTACAAGGTCAGATATTCGATTCTGTCATGACTCAATGGCACAGAAAAATCATACCCGCGGGGTCTCTCGCCTCGAGAGCTCCAAAAGCATCAGCTCCAACCTTTGGCGCTTCAGTGCTCGGCGCAGCGCTGATCTGAATAGACCTGCACTGGGTGCAAGTATATGAAGGTAATGCCTGCAGCCGTGGCCCTCGCGCCGCTCTCGTTAAGGGCAATCGGCCTCGCATTTTGTTGGATATATGAGCTCTGAAAGAGCTATATAAATTGTATATCTACCACCTCACATTCAGATCAAGCCGGCCACTATCACCAAAAGCGAATCAGTATTGTTAGCGGCTTTTCCCGTTCCCACACGTCATGTCACGTGTAGTCGTTGCTGTGCCAACGCCCGTGCTTTCTTCCTCATTTCACTAGACCTATACCCATGCTATCTTCCTCTATAGCAATTTCTCGACGTGGTAGCGGCCAGTTTGGTAGGCTGACAGAGTTCGACTCTACGACACCTTGAGCTTCTTTGCCCTTACAACCAATACAATCCTCTCGATCCCGAATACACGTACATACACAATGAGTGTAAGAGTCGTCGCAAGGCTCAGACCGCTGCTCGAAAAGGAGCGCGAATGTGATATTATCGTTCGAGCCGATACCGTGGACCCTGGCAAGCCAAACACGGTCGTTAAGATTCCTAACCCCAAAAACGAGGCTGAGGAGTTCTCATTCGCGTTCAATGGCGTGTACGACCGATCTACGACTCAAGAGGAATTGTTTACTGCTGAAGGTGCGATCTCATAAGCTAACGTGTTTTGTCTCATCTTGTTTTCGTTTACTGCGTCCCGTTCCATCTCGTATCGTATCGTGTGTTGACTCGAGTAGTGGCGCCTCACGTCAAGTCTCTCTTCCAGGGATTCGATGTCACAATATTCGCCTATGGTGTCACCGGTACCGGTAAAACACACACGATGCGAGGCGGTATGAAGCTGGCAGATCGTGGGGTGATTCCTCGGATGCTCAGCAATGTCTTTCGAAGAGGCAAAAAGATCATGAAGGACTCTCGCGGTGAGACAGACGTGCAGGTTTTGCTGTCCTACTACGAGATCTATAACGACAAGGTCTTCGATCTTCTCGAGCCGCCTGAGAAGCGAACGCCAACCGGTCTACCACTACGAGCCGAGGCCAATGGCAAGACTATTGTTGTTGGTCTGTCGGAACGAGCTTGCGAAGACGTCAAGGACTTTGAGAAACTGTATATTGAGGCAAACAACAACCGTGTCACGGCAGCTACCAAGCTCAACGCCCACAGCAGTCGCAGCCACGCTATCCTGCGAGTCAAGCTGATCCAAACCACTTCAGAGATCGTCAGGGAGAGTACAGCATCCGCCATTGACTTGGCTGGATCTGAGGACAACCGCCGAACAGATAATGGAAAGGAAAGGTTGGTGGAATCTGCAGCCATCAACAAGAGTCTCTTTGTGCTGAGCCAGTGCATTGACGCCATTGGCCGTGGCGACAAGAGGATACCCTACCGTGAGTCCAAAATGACACGGATTCTGTCATTGGGTCAGAACAATGGTATCACTGTCATGATCTTGAACCTGTCGCCTCTACGAAGTTATCACCTCGATACCCTCAGCAGTCTCAATGTCAGCTCTCGTGCGAAGCGAATTGAGGTTAGGGAGATTGAGAATGAGATTGTGTACAAGCAAGTTCCTAGGGCAAACTCAGGTCTCACAGGCTCCAATGTCCAACGTCAGCCTCTTCGGCCACTTGCCAACCTCACAAATGTGCACAACGGTAATGTTGCTGCCAAGGCCGCTGACAAGGTTGCTGATGCCAATAAACCCGTCAAGGCCTTCAGCGTCTACACCGACAAGTCGAAGCCAGCAGCACCTGTCAACCGTCCTCTAGTGAGCTCCAATATCGCCCGCCGAGTCAATCCTGTCAAGCGGCCTTCTGAAAATGATGCCGTTATGAGACCTAGCAAAATCTCCAGACCTGCTGCTCCAACATCTGTCACAGTGTCCGCTGCTCAGATCGAAGCCATGGTTGAGAAGAAGGTCAGCGAGATCCTTGCTGCTCGAATTGCAGCTGAGAAAGAGTCTCAACCGCCACCGACAGTTCAACCCGAGATCAGCGATGCCGTGCAAAAGCGATTGGAGGCTCTTGAGCGACGGATTGATAGCGATGAGTGGCGAGATGATTCCAAGTCGGAAGGTTTGAGGTTCCTCCTGGCCGCTCGCCAACACAAGGAAAGAGGCGAGGATGAGATTGCTCTTAAGATGTACGAGAAAGCTCTGCCCTATTTTCCTGGACAAGCAAAACTGCTCAACAAGATTGAGAGACTACGATCGCGGTTGACCGGAAACGCTCCTGCACCTTCACCTCGCCGGGAAACTCCTCGTTCGGAACGCAAGAAGCGAAGGCTTGTCTACGATGATGCGGACGGTGATTATGAGACTGCTGAGGCAGACGTTGACGAGGAAGAGTTCGCTCACCGTACCTCTAAATCCAGGTCTCGAAAGCTCAAGGTCAAGGCTCTTGCCACCAAGTCCATTCTCTCGGGTGAAGATGAGGGTCCTGCGTCGCCTCGAACGCAACAGCTTCTCGACATTGTCAACTCGCGCGATCTTAATCAGATTCGAGGCCTAGTCGGCTTCGGTGCAAAGAAGGCTCGTGACCTGGTTGACTATCTTGAGCTTGTCAACGATGACGAGGCTGGTGGCCGTATCGACAGCCTTGCTCAGTTAAGGACTGTGCCTGGTATGGGAAGCCGAACTGTGGAGAGAGCTTATGACGGACTGGTAGTTTGAGCGTGGCGTAATCTGTTGTTTTATTACCACGGAGATGGGATGGGCATCCAATGCTTTTGGTTTTATATCATAGCCGTATACCCCCCTGCTTTTTTGTCGAAGTTGATCGATGGATGCATTGGAAAGCGAGGGGCGTTCATGGAGTTTGGGTGAGTTGAATTTACATATAGGTTGCATGGACGGCAGTGGTAAAAGGCTGTCATTTAGGTGTTTATTTATTATCGAGGTTCAAAGCTGTTTAGTCTATTTTCTCCAAGTAATACTGCACCGTTTGCAACATTTGTGGCTTGTGGTAACAACGACAGATGGTGCCTTAAGACTACTAAAACCAAGCATATCTTATAACCAGATCACTAAGTAGAGTTACATTCTTAGAGCAACCACTGAGATGAGAAGCCTAATAGTAAATAGTTCCTTATTTTTCAATGTTCAGCTGCTAGGTTACAACCGCTAGGCTCAGCCGTCGCGTCGAAGCTACAGGGTAGACTACAGGAAGATGACTGAGACAACTTCGGTTTACAGATGACATCTGTAACTTTTTACTTCGGAATTTCATGTTTTTGCTTCAGATATCTCCCCCTGGTAACATTTCCTCATGTTTTGAAAACATTCCTGATTATTGAGCATGAGCCACCATCATAAACATGTTACGCGCTCAGGCATTCATGCACGAGACAACACAACACAGCCACTTACAACGCAAGCGTATTTTATGCGTTGATCAAACAACCTTTTATGATGATCGCCCCATATGAAACCACTCTGTCACTTTGGCTTTGTACATAGCCGCTGGGGTTTGTATTATTCAACATCTCTCCAACTCCAACTGACACGATCCAATAGCATTAGAGATATATACGCTAGAAACCGGCTGCTGAAGCATTGAGTTTCGTGTAAGACTGCATGTGACGTTATGCCTGCATTAGCTGGCTTATAATATTTATTACTGAAGATCTCTTCTTATTCGCAATCGTGTTGTTTATCTGACAGTTATGATGACATGGCTATGCTTAGATAAACCGGACCTTGTTTTAGGAATCTAAAAACCTGAGTCACTGACATAGCTCGCAGATCCACGGAAATTAATTTCGATGTCACATTTCGTATTTATCAAGACCTGTTTCATCCTCACTCGTCATAGATCACAGCTGGTCAAGAATTTGAACATGATATCTGTTTGTATTCGTTGGTACCTCGGGTTAAATTCCATAAGCCCATATCCTCCCATAAAACTCGCCTGCAATACCTTTTGTGCTATGTACAGATTGCAGCGCCTGACAGTCGGCCGTCAGCTCTAGAAGTGATGATGCAACAACCCCAAGCTGTTCCCGTAGGAAGCTGAGCAGTAAGATGCAGAAGAAATAATAACAGCAAAAAAGTGTAAATCAACGCCAGAAAAGGAAAATTAGGTAAAAATGTCGGTGATGACCGCTGACACGTCCAACTTCATAAGGCACTGCAGTCGGTAATCTCCTAGAACATCCAAAACGAAGCCTCTACAAAGCCCTCAGAGTTGAAAAGGGGAACAGAAAGCAGGCAGGACGGAAAAGTAACCAAAAAGTAACAAGTCGTTAAACAAGATTCAATGGCTGGGTACACCATCCAACCAGAATAAAAGGTGAGGTAGTGACATGATCCGATCTTGTAACATGTACCAACAAATTGGGCGAGTTTCGTCGTTGGGAAACCTTGAATGAATTAGGGGTATCCATCAAGTCCAATCCATCCATCAGATGGCATCCCGTCTCATCTCATGTAATCCAATCCAATCCCATCCTTCACATCTCATCTAATCGTGTCCGTTGCTTACACGCTGTAGCTATGCGCCTGCTACGCCTGCGCCTAAGCTGTAACCATCGCTTGGCGCCAATGCCGTCAATCGTGAAAAAAAAAATATCGCATGATTTTTGTAGTGTTTTATCTTTTTGGTAAGTTGGTTTGGCTATCCGTGAGTTGTTCATCGGATCATACTGCTCCGTCGCTCTTGAATGCTGGGCATTTGCTTGTTGCTTGAGCCTCCAAAGTGAGGAATGGAGCTGAAGCGGTTAAGGCGCTTGCGTTCAGCAGTAGTCATAGGTGGTTGTTGCTGATGCTGAACCTCCGAAGGGAAGTGGTGCTCATCAATGACTACGGTTGAGGGGGCGGGCATAGAGCCAACACCCGCTTTGTCACCGTGGAGGGCATCGATGTTCGAGGAACCTGAGGAAGAGCCAGTGCTGTTAGGAGTCTGGTAGACGTACTCTCCGTCAACGTAGACAGCGTTGGAGACGAAGGTGGAACGTCGGTGACGGCGGCGGGTGTAGCGTTGCTCGAGACGGAAGAGCTCCAGCTTGGCCTGGATCTTGTCTATGAGAGACTTGCCCATTTTTGCGGTAGTGATATGAACTTTCTAGGTGCTGAGTTCAAAAGAGGTAAGAGTAGCCCGTATATATGTCAGGGCGATCAATTCGGATCTCTCGGTGAGATTCAGTGTGCCGAGGGAGGCTGGCTTCGTAATGGAGGAGTCGAGTATGTGGAGATTAGGTTTCCAGATATTCGTACTGCAATCAATGCCGTACTGTACACTTTCGATTTGTACCGAGTGATAATGTTTCGTCTCGGGGGGTTTGTGTGTCTTGTGTTGTCCTTGAATTGACCCTGCTCATAAAGGGGGAGAGGCAACTGTTCGTCTTGACTGGATATGTTGGTGTTTGTACTGTATGGTTACCAGTAAGTCAGGTAAGTTACTCGGTTGTTTCGGTAATATCGAGGTTGGTTGGACAGTATTAAAAGAGAGTAGAGGACATTAATAGCAAGAGCAAGAGGAAGCAAATCGCCTGGAGTTTTGGTTCCTTGTCCAAGAAAGAGATCAGATCAAATGAATGAGTGGATGAGAGTGAGAGCGGGAGACTGGGGGTAGAAGAAGGATTACGATTGCGACAGGTACAAGGAAGAGGGAGAAGAACGAGGAGAGGATTGGATGGAAGATAAGACTCAAGGTTGAGGTCCAGTGCTGAACATGCATGGGCAAGGGGGCTTGTCTAGGGGAGGACACCGGGGTCAGTAGCCCACAGGTACCTAACTTTAGAGAGCTAGTGGAGTCTGTAGCGTGTGAGACGCCTGACTCTCTCCACTGAAGACAGACGACAGTGGCATCTTGAGCTGAAGAGTTTACTCTTATTCGTCGACCCAGCGAGAATCCGAAGAGGATGCAGCTAACAGGGGAGGCCCGGAAAGTGGGTTTAGCGCAGACAGGGGAAGCTAATTGGAAATGGTCGCGTGAAAGTGGACGAATGTGTCAAGGATGCCATGCGTCCGAAAAGCTTTGGGGAGCGACTTGCAGATGCTTGAGGGTTGAGGCCCCCTGAAAGGTAACGTTGATGGTCAGTGAGTGATTGAATGTCCTTGAACCTCGAGGAGGTTGGTGAAGGCTTACCTCAGGATTACTTGACTTTCGAGAAGAATAGGCAAGGAAGTCTTTAAGATGATGCAGAGTTATGGGAGGGAATCACAGCGAACAACAGTCACTAACACACCTTGGTGAGAGGTCATAATAATCTTCTTGCACACCAACTTGTCAAAGCTCTCTCCTATCCTCCCGTTGACGGCCCGTCAAAAAGGCGTTTGGTTTGTTCTTTGCCCTCAGCTCAGCCTATGAAGAAAAAAAAAAAGCCCACTCTCTTTGTCAAGTAAACCAAGCTATTCTAGCTCGGACCTAAGAAGACAAAGTCTGTTCCCAACACCGGCGGAAACGCTAAATAGCACACCAGCATGATTGTGTCGTTGGCGGGTTGACATTTTGACGCAGGGGGTGCCTAGGTGCATGCGATTCCCCAATTCAGAAAGAGGAGAAGGAGTTTGCAGAAGTTGGTTTCGTTTTATGCCGAGTACGAACGGGGTTCCATTGGTTCCTGACATGGAAACGCAGTATCTGGGGCTTCCACGCGAGAAAGGAAGCCAGAATGAAAATGGAAATGGTAATGGAACCGTCTAACCACATGGTTTCTGCGAGTCAGTATCCACACTCTAAATGTTGATCCTGGGTTGCAACCGTGGGACGATCTGACTCAGAAAATGTCATCCGTAGAGTATGTCTCTCATGTCGTCGATCAGCCGAGATTAAGATGAGATTTATATGATTTTCATATGATATAGATATCCTCAAGAAATGGTCAATTGTTGCTCATAATATTGCAAGAAAATCATATCTCCTCGCTCTCTCCATAGCGGCGAATTAAACCAGGGCCCCTTGTTGGTCTCTGGTGAGCGAGCATGGTTGGTTCATTGGACATGCTGTATTGGGTATGGCTTCTCTGCACAAGCTGCAGCGTTTTTTCTGCAACGCCGCTTAGTAGAAACAATCCATCCATCTCCATTACGCGATCTCCTGTCTCGTCTTGTTACCCAACCTCGAACCATAACTGTAAAATTTAGCTTGTTGCTTACTATTCATCGACAAAGTTTTTGCTTCGATAAATAAGATGGCGCATGTTATGGCTTCTAGACTGATGGATTTGGATGGAAATGGAAGTTTCTTTTTGTTTGCCGTTTTAAGCCATAAACGTGCAAACATTGACCACTTTGTCCATGTGGCTTGGCTGGGAAACATTATAACGAGTCAGGTAAACCGGCTGAGAGATCGTCAGGCACGGACTTTGATCTAGCCCTAGCTCTAGCTAGTCAGAGTTGATTGAATCAACGAGAGCGAAACTCCATTTGGTTAACGGCTGGAAACTTCGGTGATCTATTGCCTGTTAGTGTCTGCATCGACTGATAGATAACCCGGCTCCTGGGAGTGTTTCGAGAGACAGCTGGCAATAATGCAATATTAAACCTGGAAGCCAGAGTAAAGAGCCGATAGACAAATGCATGGCTATGTCTGGACGTACATAGCTTCTGCCTCTGTCAAAGAGGGTTGCCAAAGAGATTAAATCGCTACACGCGATCGTCAGCAAATCGAAGCTCGTCTTAAGGAACCTTTGAAGTTTGTTACTACCTTAGATGAGCAATTAAAATATAACTGTGGCTTGCATGAGATGGTGTGGTGTATCGCACCTGCCTGTCAACCTGAAGGTGCGCCTTCATGTGCATCATGGCCTCATTCACGTGAGCTGTTACCACTCTTCATTCTTAAGGTACTAATTAATATTGTAGACATTTGTGTTAGTTCTTTATCGTCACTTCATCGGGACATGGAATTGCACAAGGAACAACACTGATTGATGATAGCAAGCACAACTTTCTGTTATACTACTGCTCTTCTTTGAATACCTGTTACACGTTTATCGATGCATCGTTTTCTTTGACACAAGATCCCCTATCCACGTCCCAAAAATGGAACAGAGGAATGTCCGGCTCAATGTCCTTCCTTGTCACCGCCAGATCTCTCGCTAGATCTTGAGATAGGTCTCACAGCCTCGGGATCACAACGCTCTTGTTCGAGAATATCTGTTGCAGCCGGCCTAATACAGCCGTAGAGAGCCTCAAAAGGCCGTTTGCGTTACATGAGAACGATCCGGCAATGACAATTTCCGGATAGCTCATATATATCAAACTCAGCTGTTGGACAGCACAAGAACTTCCCGTCCATGCCCAATTCTCATATGGGGCCCTCTTAGTATAGGCTTGCAACGTTTCCAAATCTCGAAGCATACCATTACGTTCTCCAAATAGAAGCCAGTACAGCCAACCTCAATCTCGAGTCGCTGTGCTTAGCCGTACACCGAGGCGACTTCAGCGAGATGTCTCGTTTGACCCTGCAGCTCTTGGCTAAGGATCTTCGCCATAGAACGAGGCAGGAAAGGATTCCCCTTTCTGTGACACCGAGACAGCCAACGTTGAATCACGCAACGGCAACTGGAACAAGACGCACATGTTGCCCCTTTCCGTGGTCCAAATGAGGACTGCAACGTTAACAATGCATCCTGCCGAGACCTTGCCGACTATGCTAATCTTCCGGAGAAGCACCAATCCGAAGGAAGTATGGCAAGAGTGATATATATGTTCTCCTGGCCTTGGTGCTCTTTTCTGTTGACAATTTCTCACCCCTTACCATTCGTTTATACCATTGAGCATCATGAAGCCATACAATTTGTTGAAGGTCTTGCTCTTTGCGGCTTCCGTGGCAGTTGATGTAGAGGCAGTCAATAAACCGGCTGTTAGTTCTTCCAGAACTGGTCGAACCAGCGCTGGCAACACCCGCAAGTTCATTGTCGAAGTCGAGCCGGTAAAGAAGCCAGTCCAGTCCTCGAATCAATTACTCACACTCACAGAATCGAGGCACGGTCACCGTGACACGCCAATTTCTCATGAAACCTGAGCGAAAAAGGCCCTTATTCCAGAGCTTCGATTGCAGTGATGTTTTCAGCGGGATGGTGGTTGAGACTGAAACGGACAATATGGACACGCTGCTCCAGATGGAGGGAGTTGTGAACGTGTGGCAAGCGCACAAAGTCGCAATGCCAAAAGTCGCGAAATCAGAGAATGGCCCCTCTTCCTCGATACGAAATTATTCTATCCATCACTGGACAGGTGTTGACAAACTTCACGCTGCTGGTGTTCGTGGAAAGGGGTCGACTGTCGCTATAATCGACACCGGTATCGACTACACCCACAAAGCAGTAGGTCTATTCTAATGCCACATTTACACAAATATTGATCATATCAAGCTTGGAGGCTGTTTTGGTCCTGGATGTAAAGTTAAAGGGGGTTATGACCTTGTCGGAGCAGACTGTAGGTTTGGTGGACTGATTCCTATGATCGGGGGCTCACAATCCATCCAGGGGAAACTCACAATGAGAAAAAGCACCCTAAGCAGCCAGATAATGATCCTATGGACTACCAAGGTCATGGGACTCACGTCGCAGGCATAATTGCTGCTAAGAATGAATGGCAAGTTCTGTTGAAGGCTAATACAATAAAATCCTAATCGCATGAAACGCAGGCTTACCGGAGTCGCCCCCGAGGCCGAACTTCTCATATATAAGGTATTCTCTGATGTACGTACTCGAGGCCAACAAAGATGGTTCATAATTTGAGCTGAAGATCATTAGGATCCATGGGAAACTGATGAAGAGACCATCATGCAAGCACTATGTGATGCTTACAATGCAGGAGTAAGTGCTGTGGTTCACAACTGTGAGTGGCTGATAATGACATTCATTTCAGGCCGATGTTATCACCTCGAGCATTGGACAGCCGAATGGTTGGTCAGATAACCCATGGGCTATGCTCGCCAGCCGGTTGGTAGACAAGGGTGTTGTTGTGATAGCATCAGCTGGTAATGAAGGGGAATTTGGACCCTTCTACTCCAGTAGTGGTGCTGTCGGTCGAGGAGTTCTCGCTGTTGCTGCAGTTAATGTTACGACAAAGCCAAACGCTAACAGAACTGGCGAAGATCTTGGACCACTTCCAGTCTACTTCACCACATGGGGTCCGACAAACGAGTTGCTTCTCAAGCCCGATATTGCAGCTCCTGGATACATGATCATGAGTACTGTGCTCAACCAGAGCTACGAGGAGCTGAGTGGGACTTCCATGTCTGCGCCCTACATTGCAGGTATTGCAGCCTTGTTCGTTGGCCAGTATGGCGGTCGTGCTTTCAATGGCGCTGGTTTTGCCAAGATGCTTCGAGATCGTATTGCCTCAAGTGGAACGACCCTACCGTTCGTTAATAATCGTCTCATACGCAAGCACAAAGCCTCACCTTTCCAGGTTGGTACTGGACTAGTTGACGCATTGAAAGTCCTCAACTATGACACCCAACTCGAGTATGAGCCATTTTCTCTGATGGACACAGAGCTGTTCCAGCCTCGATGGAGTTTCAATGTCACCAACACCGACGGAATCGCGCACGAATACACTTTCAAGCTTGAGCCCCAGGCAGGCTTCAACATTTATGACCCCGAATATGGAGTGGCTCTGCTCTATGCCATAGAACCCAAAAGTATTGTCCCTCCAGTGAGACTTCCCCATAGGGTTCTCATAGAACCCGGGGAGACGAGAGAGTTGAGGTAGGCCTGACTTGACGACACAATTTCGGTCACTTACAAAGATCAGTGTTACTTTCGGGCTTCCCGACGTTGATGATGATTACTTGCCCTTATATAGTGGCAAGGTACTAATTAATTCCGATCATGGGGAGAAACTGTCTATCCCGTATGGAGGTTTGTTAAATCAACCCCGAAATATTGTTACTTGTTTGTTTAAAGACCCGAGCAGGAGCTGCATATGACACTGAGAAAGCATTTGACAATATGTTTATTGCCGATCCATTCGTTACCGACCACGATAAAGATTCGGCGTAAGTGGCTCTCCCTGCCTATACGCTTTGCTGACAACAGAGTAGATGGTCTTTCAATATCGACAGGGATGCGAGCGACTTTCTTGAGATCGGTGGTAGGACATCATACGCCTGTGACAATCTTAGATGGGATGTAAGTCTAATTGTAGACTTCTGGTTTCTGATATCTGACATGTACCAGATCTTTGAACAAGGTTGGACAGAATCTTTATGGACTTATCCCCCACGGGTCGGAAGACACGGCTTTGTTGGTTCAGCAACAACAATGCGAGATGCCGAGGAATTCTGGTTCTTCGATCCTAGTGTCAACGATCCAAATGACACAGTGCCATTTCCACTTAAGCAACAGTCACGAGGATTTCATGTCTTTTGGTGGTTTGGAAAGCTCGCCAACGGCACGAGAATAGCCCCTGGAAACTACACGTGAGTATACTTCAATTTCACAAACGAAATTACTGACAGTTGTGAAGCATGCGGTTTGCAGCTCTTCGGCCCTACGGAAACCCAAACATCTCGGATCACTGGGATATCATGAGCAACCCTACGACGAGCAGCATTCAGGTGCTGCCGTACAATGGTACACAAAACTCGACTTTGAGGTATAGAGCACCCAAGTACCAGACGCCGAGTCTTGGAAAAGCTTCGCCAAAAGGTTAACCGGCGGCGGATGACTACTATGTTGGGAAAAGTTGATGCCTAGCTTGGGGCTGGCACGAATCATTCCATGAACGATTTGGTCACGAAACATGGTTATAGGCAGTAATGTAATCCATCATCATCTAGTTCGTCCCTGTTTCTTCTATCCTAGCAACGCCATTGTAGTATAGATCCGAGCAGTTATTGCCCCAGTCTTGTGAAGAGGGCAGACCTAACTGCGTATGCTCCCAATACCAACTCCGTAAATACAAGCACCAGACTCCTTAACCAATCGTACCGTGACAGCATGGTTTTAAAAACAATCCCAAAAGACTCAAATTTATGCCCATTTGCCCAAAAGACTCATAACCACCAGACCGGCTACCAGGCCAATACCGGCAAGAATTGTAGTGAGAAGGCTGGCGTCAGCAAGCTCAGCCTTGTGGCCGTGGCCTCCGGACATCCAGTCTGCAGCCCACATCTCAACAAGGCCAACCCACATGAGGATACCTGCGGAGACGGCGTCGAGAGTCCCGATGGCGATGAGGGTGGACTTATCGTTACCGTTGAATTTCTGAAGGACACCAATGCCAATAGCCATTCCGATGGGAGTGATAAAGGCGAAAAGTGAAGCAAGGCCGAGCTTCTTCTTCATGGATAGACCAGCAGGCGCCGTTTCCTCGTTAGGGATGGTCTCAGTGGAAACAGGAGCCTTATCCGAGTCTTGAGCGGAGGACGTGTCTTGGGAAGGACGGGACACAGCGGGGGCGTGAGTATCATCACAAGTACCAATGGTGGCGATTCGGCTTCCAAGAGCGATACCCTCGAACATCTGGTGGAAAAGAATGACGACAAATAGGGTCAGGAAGTATTCGTCGCCAGCTACGACAAGTGTTAAGCCGATCACTGGCCGTGATGTTAGCCAATCATCCCGTAAGACAATAGAGGGATTACTTACGGAGAGAATGGAACAGGATACCCATCTCCATGACGAGAACACTGACAACCTCAGTTGACAACCAGGCGCTCTTCCTTTCAACATCAGAGAGACCGGCTGAAGCCTTTGTCTTTGCAAGAACAATGCGGTTGCCGATGTACTCAACGAGGAAAGAAAGGAAGATGCCAGCCATGACAAGGGCGGATGTGGTAGCTTCATAACCCAATTCTCCAATGCACTGGTTGCCGAACATGAGGAATGCGTGAGTGTAAAGCTAGAGGTGATAGTTAGCACTTGCTTATAAGAGCAGGTTATTTCACCTACGTGTACAAAGGCAGTAGATATGATAATTCCAGTTCCAAATTGCTTCAGTACAATGAGGACAATGTTGAGTTTGCTGGGCATCATCTTGTGTAGCAGGATAGGGCCAAAAACACCCAGGGCACCTGTTGCCAGGATAACGAAGAGCAGACCAACACGGAGACCGATGTTGTAGTCTCTCCTTCGAGGCTGACATGCTGAAGAGGAAGAACCAGACTTCGACTCACTGGTCTCAGATTCGCTGTGGCCATGGCCGCTACCGCCTGTGCAGTGTCTAGATAGATTCATTAGCGGTTGTTGATGGTTTATGTGGAGGTGAAGGAGGCGACTTACTCGACACCAGCGTGGAAATGGCAGTGCTCATTCTCAGCTTCTGCAGTCTTTCCAGCTGCAGCTGCAGTTCCGGTGCCACTTGCCTTCTCATGATCATGGTCGTGGTCTTCTGACTCAGCACCTTCAGCTTGAACAGAAACATCTCCACCATAAGAATCTACACAGAACCTAGAGGGAAAAGATTTAGTGGTGACCAATGGAAGGGTTCACTCGATGGCTTACATGTCCGAGCCATGGGAGTGGCAGTCAGTGTACTGAGAAGGTACATCTGTGGTTGCAGTGACTTTGACATCTACCATGTACTCTGTCTCACCAGCGAAACAATATCTGAGTGGATGTTAGTCAACCGATTGGCTCATATTGGCGCGCGAAAAGTATAGACTAACAGTTCAGAGGCATGAAGGTGGCATCCTGTGATAGCAGTTACCTCAGGCTTGGCTGCTGCGGTCGATGGAGCCTGGGTAGCTCTAGGGGCGATATGGGCATTGCTGGCAGCAGCAGAAGCTGCAGAGAAGACAAGGCCCCATCTGGCGAGGGACAAGGCGGAAGTGTGCATCTTGAGATTGGCCAGTAGGCGAGAGACGGACGGGTAACGGCACGAGATCGACTGTTGAGTGATGACTACGGCCTAGGAGAGCCGAAAGGTGCGTAGAAATTTATGCTTAAATCGCTAGCTTGTGTCGTTTGAGGCCGATGATCCGAAAAGAGTACTAGGAATTGAAACTTGAAACTGGCCAAAAAGGTTGTTTGAGGAGAAAGGCTTTAAAGATATTGGGTAGTAGTCGAGAAAGTTAATCTCTAAACCCTTGGAGAGAAACGCACAAAACAAAGAGGGAGAGCAAAAGTTAATGTCTCAGCCTCTTGCTCAGAGAAAGTCGTCTCCTCCAATTGCCCAGAGAAGCCAATAATCGCAGCCATGATGCAAAAAATAGTGGATTGGCTGAAAGAACCTTGAGAACCTTGATGGCCTCGAGGCGTCTGTGCCCACTATGAATCGGTAGATTACCATATTTTGTGTCTAGTGAGAACCCGGATGGTCAATATCGAGCGTTTGATCCTTGTCGCCAAGACATGGCATATTCAAGCATGAGGTGCTCTAGATGGCACGTGTTGACGTTCTTTTTTTCTTAATCAAGGACAAAGCCTTGATTAATAGTGGAATTTCTATCAGTTTTATCTGTGTCAAGATTAGCTTTAACTTGCAGACATAGTTTGCGGTTCTTGGATGTAAAAACCGAAAAATACCCACTTGGCAGAAGTTAAAAACAACGTTAAAATGACTCTTCTTTGGCTTGGCTAATACGAGCGTTGCAAATCTTCTCTCCTTGTTTCTATTTAACTCATAAACAGCTGAGTTTACAGTGAATCTTCAATGAAAGAACTAGCAACCCGTCAGCGCACATCACATATAGTTCTCTTCAACAGTGACTCGCCACAATATGAGAAATGATCACAGACGGCAGTGATTCCCAACCCCCACGGCCAAAGATTCAGATCCTTACCATATCTGTGATAAGAAGTCTCACTGACTGGAGGAACTGTACTCGAATCAATAACACGAGCCGTCTGGCGCTAGTCGAATGAGGCCTCGACAATATTCCAGCAGAGTTGTGGCTGACTGAAAGTGTATCCTGGACCTTTTGATGGTGCGTCTGTTATTGGATATCACCCTGTGAGGCTTGATAGTCCGGAGAAATGTCTCAGTTCATAATTCCTGGACTCGAGAGATTCGTAGTCTGCCGCGATTTACATCCAGGGTCTGTCCTCTTCTGGCATTGTGGCAGCTCTTCAGCTAAGCCATGTCGGGGGTTCCTGAGGGCTGAAGAGTGGTTCTGGATTCGAAAGGTGACTATTTAATGGCAAGTATCGTGCGATATCAATCTTCAAACACACTGTGAATTCTGATGTCTCGATACGTCAAGACATGAGAGAGTAAGAGAGTACATCTGTCATTGTAGGAGCAGCCTCATACTCATTGACTTGACTGGTGCCCGCTGACTTTCAAGTCAATTGACCAATCACGAATCACTGAGCGGTCGGTGGTTATGCATGTGAATAAATGGCTGAGGGAGGCTGTTATGCATTTATGCAACCACGCGAATTAGGTACCTATGCAGAGCAATGATGTCGCGTCGCCACTTTAATTGGATACCCACTTAAACGCGTCTCCCGGCCAATGCGGGAGCTAGTGACGCGACAAGTACAACGTCTCTCAGGCACTTTTACTACGACAAGACCCTTACATTGATTGACTTTCCATCAGGAGTTGACAAGACAAGCAATTTATCATGTCTTCACGACCAGAATTAAAGGTACTTGCTGAAGATCAGTTGCTTTAAAAACGTCCAACTAATTCATTTCAGCTCGATGACGAGGGCGGCTTCATTCGTTTCTACAAATCGTTGCCAGCCGTGAACGAAGACACAGTTCGCATCTTTGACCGAGGAGATTGGTACACTTCACATGGTCAAGATGCCATCTATATCGCCAAAACTGTATGAACCTTCTACCAATACTATTCTAAACACTGCTAATCCGTGTAACAGGTCTACAAGACAACTTCAGTTGTCCGACAACTCGGCCGGAATGACCACTCCGGACTCCCCTCGGTCACCATGACCATGACCGTATTCCGACAATTCCTTCGAGAAGCCCTACTAAAACTAGGCAAGCGAATAGAAATTTGGCAAAGCGCCTCCGGTCGCATGAATTGGAAGTGCATCAAGCAGGCTTCTCCAGGCAACTTACAAGATGTTGAAGATGACCTTGGAGGCCAGATTGAGTCGGCGCCCATGATCCTCGCCGTCAAAATCTCCACAAAGGCCTCCGAAGCTCGAAACGTGGGTGTTTGTTTCGCAGATGCTAGTGTCCGAGAGCTTGGTGTAAGCGAATTCCTCGACAACGACCTGTACTCCAACTTTGAGGCGCTCCTCATCCAGCTTGGCGTCCGTGAGTGCTTGGTACAAATTGACAAGAGCGAAAAGGAGAAGGACCCTGAGTTGGCCAAGCTAAAGAAGATCATCGATAATTGCGGCGTGGCTATTGCAGAGAGACCAGCTGGTGACTTCGGTACTCGGGACATTGAGCAAGACCTAGCACGTCTGCTCAAGGATGAGCGATCGACTTCTCTTCTCCCACAGACTGATCTCAAGCTGGCCATGGGATCTGCTGCATCTTTGATCAAATATCTTGGTGTTCTGCAGGATCCTTCCAACTTTGGCCAATATCAGTTATACCAACATGACCTGGCACATTATATGAAGCTGGATGCTGCTGCTCTGAAGGCTCTTAATCTTATGCCAGGCCCTCGTGATGGATCCAAAACAATGAGCATCTTCGGTGTGCTCAACCACTGCAAGACACCAGTCGGTAGTCGGCTCCTTGCACAGTGGTTAAAGCAGCCTTTGATGAGCAAGACAGAGATCGAAAAGCGCCAGCAGTTGGTAGAAGCTTTCTATGTTGATACTGAACTGCGCCAGACACTTCAGGAGGAACATCTTCGAGCTATTCCTGACCTTTACAGACTCTCAAAGCGCTTCCAGCGAGGCAAGGCCAACTTGGAGGACGTCGTCCGCGCATACCAGGTTGTCATCCGTCTGCCTGGCTTTATTGGTACATTTGAAGGTGTCATGGATGAGAATTATAAAGACCCTCTTGACGAGGCCTACACTATCAAGCTTCGCGACCTTTCTGATAGCTTAGGCAAGTTGCAAGACATGGTAGAGCAAACCGTTGATCTCGACGCCCTCGATCGACATGAGTACATCATTAAAGCCGATTTTGATAAGAGCTTGCGTATCATACGAAAGAAACTTGACCAGCTAGACAAAGATATCCGAGCTGAGTTCCTGGCTTCGGCTAAGGACCTAGGCCAAGACCCCGACAAGAAAATCTTCCTTGAAACCGGCCATAAAGTACACGGGGTTTGCATGCGTCTCACACGACAAGAGGCTGGCTGCATCCGAAACAACTCCAAGTACCAAGAGTGCTCAACGCAAAAGAATGGTGTTTACTTTACGACCAAGAAGTTGCAGGCCTATCGCCGTGAGTATGATCAGCTATCTCAGAACTACAATAGGACACAAAGCAGTCTTGTTCATGAAGTTGTTCAAGTTGCTTCCTCTTACTGCCCAGTTTTAGAGCGCCTAGCCGGTGTCCTTGCTCACCTTGACGTTATCGTTTCCCTTGCCCACGCCTCAGTCCATGCCCCTGAGTCGTACGTTCGACCCAAGATCCACGCTCGTGGTGAGGGCCAGACAGTCCTTCGCGAAGCCCGCCATCCTTGCATGGAGCTCCAGGACGATGTTCAGTTTATCACAAATGATATTGAGCTTGCTCGTGACAAGTCATCTTTCCTCATCATAACTGGCCCCAACATGGGTGGTAAGTCAACGTACATCCGACAAACAGGTGTCATTGCACTCATGGCACAAATCGGATGCTTCGTGCCTTGCGCAGAAGCCGAATTGACCATTTATGACTCCATATTGGCACGTGTAGGTGCTAGCGATTCCCAGCTTAAGGGTGTCTCGACCTTCATGGCTGAGATGCTTGAAACCGCCAACATCCTCAAGTCGGCTACGGCAGAGTCCTTGATCATTATTGACGAACTTGGACGTGGTACATCGACATACGACGGATTCGGTCTTGCATGGGCCATCTCAGAGCATATTGTCAAGGAGATTGGTTGTTCTGCCATGTTTGCCACTCACTTCCACGAATTAACAGCTCTCGCCGAGCAGTACCCGCAAGTACAAAACCTGCATGTTACAGCACACATTGCCGGCGCCGGCGCAGCAGCCGCTTCAGAAGAGGATGCAAAGCGCGAAGTGACGCTGCTGTACAAGGTCGCACCGGGCGTGTGCGACCAGAGTTTCGGCATCCACGTCGCAGAGCTGGTCCGCTTCCCGGACAAGGTTGTTCGTATGGCCAAGCGCAAGGCAGACGAACTGGAGGACTTTACCACCAAGCACGAGGATCTGGCCATGCAGTACAGCAAGCAGGATGTTGAGGAGGGCAGTGCCATGCTTAAGCGAGTCTTGGTGGAGTGGAAGGACAAGGTTAGAGCGGGAGATATGAGCCGTGAGGAGCAAGTTGCTGCCTTGAAAGAGCTTGTAAGGGCAAATGCAGAGCTGCAGGCAAATCCTTTCTTTAAGTCTGTCAAGGCTCTGTAGATATAAAAAGAGCCATGTTGGTTTGGAGCGATATAGCACGGCAATAGGTCAGATTGGCAATGTGGCGTTAAGGGAGTCGGAATTACGTATGGGAATACTATTTGGGCGTTTTAACTAGTAGTCAGGAAACTGGCCTAGTTGAAGAACATAGTCTCGTTTAGATAGTCATCTAGCGAATCACAAGCTATGATTAGATCAATTAATACTGGCAGAAGTTCATGTTAGAGAAAGGCTGGCCACTGTTTAAAACTACGATCTTATGATGGCCTAGCTTTTGGTCGTGTTTGTGACGGTAGTAGTGATCAAGAATGAAAGGATTGTTCTTTCCTATAATTCACAGCTGAAAAGCTCAAGGTATATCTTAACAATGGCAAAGATAACTTGCTTCTTGGTTCTCGGCGTGACTCACCCCATTGGTCAAATAAACCTTGTACCATTCTTCTTCTCTCTCAAATTCACCAATCTGAACTTCAACCTTTCGTTAACACGGCTTTCCATCATCAACCGCAATCATGACCTCGATAACAGTCCGCCCAGCAACAACCGAGGACATCCCCGAAATGCTCACCGTCTTCTTTTCCGCATTCTCTTCTTCGCCATTAAACAAGCGCTGTTTCTACCCAACATCTCCCGATGTACAAGAGTTCCAAACCTCATTTCTCCAAACAAATATCGATCACAAGAACGACAATTTTATGCTCGTTGCAGAAGACGATTCCAGAATCCTCGGTTGGGCGCGCTGGGTTCGCAGAGAAAACCCCCCATTGTCTGGGAAGCAAATCGATCCTTCTACGTTTCCTGCTTCAGGAGATCAAGCTACCGCTGCGGATTTCTTTCAGAAGAATGCTGATGCAACTTTCAAATACGTCGCCGGAGAAAGACACTGGTTCCTAAGTACGATTGCCACTGCAAAGGAGGCACAACGGCGGGGCGTAGGATCCGCACTAATGAGATTTGGTGTTGAGAGAGCGGATCAGGAAGGTTGGATGTCTTATCTCAACAGTTCTGGAGAAGGAAGGGGGCTGTATGAGAAGTGTGGATTCAAGGTTGTTGGAACAAGTGAGTTCCCGGAGCTGGGCATGACGCAGTATCATATGAAGAGAGAAGCAGTTCAGAATTGAGTGTTTCATAGTGCTTATTTTGAACGATTCGTATTGCATAACTATGGAGATTCGTAAAGAGAAGAAAAGAAATAGAAAAGCCATGACATCTTGATAACCTGAGAACCAGCCGCCCAGCAACGCCCAGCGTCTTATTTTTGTTGAATTTATTTCATCTATTCGTTTCCGTCTAGAAATCTGTGGTACCGTAAAGGGATATCCAGCGATGGGTTGCATCTGTTTCTACTTAACCTTTATAATGTTTCTATATCCGTCTATCGTGAGATCAGGCCATCGGCCACCTTCTTCCACAAACCGTTGCGCTTCCAGGTCCAGTTCTTGAGGAAGGGAGGGTCCATGCCTGTCTCGAAAGCCTCGTTGCGGGCCTGGATCTGGGCGTTGAGGAGAGTTTGGCGAGCTGAAGCGCCACGGTTGTGAAGCTGAGGCATGCGGTCGATAGCATCGATGGCAAGACTGAAGCGATCAGTCTGGTTTCGAATGGCAAGCTCGAGAGGTGTGTCGATGTTGCCCTTCTCCTTGTAACCGCGGACGTGGAGGTTGCGGCTGCCAGGACGCTTGTATGTCAGGCGGTGAACCATCCAGGGGTAACTGTGGAAGTTGAAGATGACAGGAGTGTCGTCAGTGAAGAGGCTTGTCCACTCAGAGTCGGGAAGGCCGTGGGGATGGTCGCTGGGGTGGATCAGCTTAAAGAGATCGACAACATTGACGCATCGAATCTTGAGCTCAGGGAAGTGCTCAAGCAGGAGATCGATGGCAGCCAAAGACTCGTGAGTGCTGATATCACCACAAGAGGCCATGACCAGGTCGGGATCCTGCCCAGCATCGGTGGAGAACTGAGGCCAAATGCCGATACCCTTGGTGCAGTGCTCAATGGCAGCATCCATAGATAGGTACTGGAGATGCTCCTGCTTATCAGAGACAACAACATTGACGTAGTTGACTGATCGGAGGCAGTGGTCCATGACTGTGGCAAGTTAGTCGAGGTCATACTAGGATTATGAGCTGGACATACCAGAAAGCAGACAGTTGCCATCAGGGGGGAGATAGATGCGGACAACCTCGGGGCTCTTGTTGGCGACGACGTCGAGAAAACCGGGATCTTGGTGAGTAAAACCGTTGTGGTCTTGGCGCCAGACAACAGCAGTCAAGAGAATGTTGAGAGAAGCGACCTTGGCTCGCCACTCAACCTCGAGACACTTCTCGATCCACTTGCAGTGCTATAAGAGATAGTCAGTAAGAGATCATGAGGACAAATCATGCTACATACCTGGTTGACCATAGAGTCAATAACGTGGATGAAAGGTTCGTAACTGTTGAGAAGACCGTGGCGACCACTGAGGAGATAGCCCTCGAGCCAACCCTCACAGTTGTGCTCTGAAAGCATCTCGACAACACGGCCAGCCTTGGCAAGGTTACCACCGTTGGCATCCTCTTCGAAGTACTCGCCCATCCAAACCTTCTTACCGGCAGCGTAGACGCCACCAAGCTTGTTGGACTCAGTCTCGTCAGGGCCGAAGAGACGGAAGTTTGTCTGGTTCGCAGCAATGACGTCCTTGAGGAAGACAGCCATGTTGGTCATGCTAGCGTTCATGACGTTTCCGGGGCTGTCAACCTTGATGGCATAGTCCCGGAAGTTGGGCATTCTCAAGGGCTTCCTGAGTGCACCGCCGTTGGCGACCGGGTTGGCGCTCATTCGTCGGTTACCTTCAGGGACAAGAGAACGGAGAGAGGCAATAGGTGCACCGGACTCGTCAAAGAGGCGCTCAGGCTCGTAGCTTCGCATCCAATCCTCAAGGACTTTGAGGTGAGCGGGGTTTGTGGCGGGGTCTGAGATAGGGACCTGATGAGCTCGCCAGTAACCCTCCAGATAGTTGTCGTCAACCTTGCGAGGAGCAGTCCAACCCTTCGGACTTCGGAGGACGATCATAGGCCACAGAGGTCGCTTGGCCTCGCCGGATTCACGAGCCTCCTTCTGGATCTTTCGGATTTCGTCCACACAGTGCTCGAGAGTTGCAGCCATAGCCTGGTGCATAGAATCAACATCGTTACCCTCAACAAAGTATGGCTGCCAGCCGTAACCAATGAAGAGGCACTCAAGTTCTCGGTGTGAGATTCGAGCAAGGACTGTAGGGTTGTTGATCTTGTAACCGTTTAGGTGAAGAACAGGTAGGACAGCACCATCAACAATGGGGTTAAGGAACTTGTTGCTGTGCCAGGCGGTAGCAAGGGGACCAGTCTCAGCCTCACCATCACCAACCATAGTTAGAGCGATCAAGTCGGGGTTATCAAAGACAACGCCGAAAGCGTGTGAGACGGAGTAACCCAACTCACCACCCTCGTGGAGAGATCCGGGAGTTTCGGGAGTAGCATGAGAACCAATGCCGCCAGGGAACGAAAAGTGCTTGAAGAACTTTTGCATACCCTCAGCATCAAGGGACTTGTCAGGGTACACCTCAGTGTAGACACCCTCGAGATAGGACTGAGAGAGGACAGCGGGGGCACCGTGTCCAGGGCCAGAGATGAAGAGAGCGTCAAGATCGTGCTTCTTGATCAGACGGTTGAAATGCATATATGTGAAGATCTGGCCAGGGGCAGAGCCAAAGTGACCAAGCAATCTCAGCTTTAGATGTTCGGGTTTGAGGGGTTCTCGAAGAAGAGGGTTCTCCTTGAGGTAGATCATACCCAAGGAGAGGTAGCAGCTGGCCTTGAAGAAGTCATTGTACAGCTGAATCTCCTCTTTGGAGAGAGGCTCGCCCTTGACAGTTGAGCGGGCAATGCCGAAGGGCGAGATAGATTTGACTTCCTCAGTCATTTGGGTAGGGTAGCGATTAGGGTATATAAGTGGTGAAGTTGTAAGAGTCGTAAGTGAGGTTGAACTCTTGGGATGAGAGATGAGAAGGAAAGAACAAAAAAGAGAACTCTATAGCAAGTGCTTCCAAGACTACTTATATGAGAAAGCTGAAAGGGTTGCCAAGGAAAGAGGAGAAGAGAGGTAGGTATAGAGTATAACGGGGAGTGCGGTGAAAGAACACCGAAGGGAAAGGCTATGCTATTCTTACCTGCAACATGCTACGACGTGTATGTACATACTATACCAGGCTTAGTTTGAAGGCTTTGCCGCAGATTGGGTAGGGTAACGTAAACCCATGGTCCATGGAGCTACTACGTATGGGTAGATGGCCGTTGACGAGATCAGCAGAGGTTACAGCAGCATGGTGATCCAATTGGAGTACGAGGGAGACGGGATAGGTTTTCTGCACGGCTGAGGGCGAGGGCGTGGGTGTAAATCACCACTGGGACGGATTGGATGGCACGTAGTACCGTAGTAGGTAGCTGGGCGGCTCAGAATTCAGACGCAGATGGGCAATGAGATGAGCGATGGGCGAGATAGTGGCGTGCGTGGGGGACGTTCTCAATCCCTTAACCTAGCTATCCTCAAGAGGCACAAGGAGCAGAAAAAGGCAAGGAAGACGGAACGGACAAGACATGGCAGTGGAATGGGATGGGATGGGCAGCAAAGTGGTCTGCCTGGGAGGAGGTCGATATCTCGTCCTCCGCCGGCGGCACAGAAGGGAAGATCGGTATAGGTACCCAAGTAAGTTTGGTTAGCTTATTAGCTCCTGTTTCTTGTTGGCACATATCAGCCAAGAACGAGTCAAAGGTGGATAGCTTTGACATGTTCTGGAGCTTCGGATGGTGACGATGGATGTTGATGGTCGTTGCAAAAAGTGGTCTGATGTATCTTTGTATCTTGATAGTGTTTTTTGCAGCCACCAAGACGGGACAGGCATTGCTAGCGCCACCTCCCGCTGTATGTATATTCCCTTGTGTTACCGAACTTGTGCTGTGAGAGGTTTTGAGGATTGTAATCGTAATCACTATGAAGTCAATCGCAGACTCAATTGCTCAAAGTGCTGATGGGCTTGGTCACTAGAGCCAAGGGAATTTCCAGTATGCAAGTATAGCCCAACATCGTTTCGTAACCGTTGATTCGCGGGGATAAATTGAGAGCTTATTCAGGAGGTTGAAACAGATAGACAGTGCCCAGAAGTTCGGAAGGTGGCATGTTAGTTAGTCGGGCCTTATTTCACGTCGACAGTCGTTTTTTGACTATCATTAGCATAATCAATAGACAAACTACTTGATTTTCCAGGTCATAGATGGCCACGCAGGACATGCTTGACATCTGACGGGCAGGGGACGAAGCTGGAGAATGGGGAGCTTTGATT